>JAAAYG020029729.1:0-15768 GCA_009936455.2 Tomocerus minor
AAAGCCATTCTAGCCTAGGTTACTTATTGAGCGTAGCAATAAATGTTATAATTCTAATAGGATATCATGGTCAAATAATATGGAGAATATTACACAAATCACAAAAATTAATTTCACAGTGTATAATTACGCTTGCTACAAAATATTGTATCAGGCCGAATGGAACTACTTGTATAAGTCTTATCTATAATATGACAATAATTCTCAACCACAGTAGTCTGCTGATAAATTGTGTTACTGAAGAGTAATATTTGTTGTCTACATAAGAAAAATAACCCCATATTTGTTAATGCGTGTCACAGAATTAATAAACCATAACATTTGCAAAATAAATCTACGCATTTGCCAACAAACGACTGGCATGAAATAAACGAACTGTGTATGAGCCTATGCAGCAGATAAAAAATTAAGCAATTGTTTAGGTTCTTACTTGTTTACTTATTCTTTGTTTTCATATGCTTTTCCCAACTTAATCCTCAAAGTCGATCTGCAAACTACTAGCACAATTTACAGGCAGTGAATTCGTTTTTCCTTGTCCATCACTTGTAAAAACTACATTGCATGGTACTGCGCTAGAGAAGGACGGTAATTGTATATCATGCTTGTTCGATTTAATGACAACAGCATTAGCATTATATGAAAAAGTCAATGCAATTGTCTTCAATTTAAACCAGATTTGAGTGGTAAAGGATTAGTCAAGTATAAAGTCTTGTCTTGACACAGTTAGTAATGAATTTTAATTATTATTTACTTTGAGTAAGGTAAGTCTCCGCATATATAAATGTACGCTTCATTTCGGTTTTGTAGTTTATCCCTTGGCTTGCTAAAAATCATTTTTGATATCGTTAGATATAGATAAAGCACGTACCAAAATAAAATGAAGAATCAAATCAATTTCTTATATTCATATTTACTTTCGTATTTTGCGTCCATATCATCACCACAATTCCTAAAGACTATATTATCACTAGGCATATTAGCAGGAATCACGATTCTTCCTCAATGTTCTGGTCATGGGAGGTAATTTATCGGTCAAAAATTTTGCAGTTTTTTTTTTGTCGTTTTTAGTTATTCTTAAATTCATATAAATTAAAATTAAATATGAACCTATTATCAGGCTGATGGAGCCCCCCAATCGGTCATCTATTTGGAGATTTCCCGAATTCAGCTCACAAAATCCTCCCAAAAATTTCAATGATAACGAACTATTTTGTGGTGGAAGACAGGTAATTTTATCTACTTAATCAATCTTCTACTTTTAAACGGTAGTACAAGAAAAAGGCAAAATAGGCTACAATAAGTATGAAACAATTTCAGCTTGGTAATCTTTACGTGAAATTATCTGCATGCAAATACTTCAAAAATTTTCTATATAATTGAGCAATGGGATTCTCGTTTAGGTTCAACATGAAGTAAATGGAGGACAGTGCGGAGAATGTGGCGACCCTTGGCAAAATCCGAAGCCAAGAGATAATGAAGGTGGTGGGACGTACGCCAGAGGTATCATCGTCCGGAAATACAAACAGGCTCAGGTAAATCGCTAATGAGCATCAATGTATCAAGCAGTACTTAAGGTATGCTATGTGTAAAATTAAAACTCCTGACCTGAGTTGTGTACTAATAGTGGAATACATTTTTAGGTTATCAACGTATCTGTAGAATTGACAGCAGCTCATTTAGGCTTCTTTGAGTTTCGCCTCTGCCCGCAAAACAACATTTCAGCCCCAGAAGAACAAAGTTGTTTCGACAATTTCCTAATGGGTCTTGCTGACGGCTCTGGGACTCAATATCCTGTTTCCTACAACAAAGGCTTTTACAACACATCCATAAGGCTACCCTTTGGAGTCACTTGTTCACAGTGTGTATTGCAGTGGCACTATAAAACTGGTAAGATGCAAACCAACCTCATGAATTAGTCACGAAGGGATTTAAATATTGAATCATTGTGCAAACCTCCAGGAAATTCTTGGGGAGATTGTGGAAACGGAACTAATGAATTGGGTTGTGGGCCTCAGGAAACCTTCAGAGGATGTGCAGATATTGCGATTTCTTAAACTATCCGATTACAATCAACACAAATGCTTTAAGTGGTCACCGTCCCTAATAAATAGTATTCAATTCATTTTCATTGATAGCGATGAAACTTATCTGACAAACTCCGATTCGTATTTTTGTGATGTTGTAAAATTAATGAATTTAATGGGGTTTAACTAAAATGTCTATATTTTTTACTCTACTAAATTACAGTTGTATTTATCCATTGTGATAGTAGCGTAACATGGCAATATCATATGGCAGGTCAAATGTTAAGGAGATAATAGCTATTGATAGTAATAGATAGTACAATAATGAAAAGGAATTGGATAGTGTATATAGCAATGTAACTAACGTAACCTGGATGCCGAAGACGTGAGTTTGGAACAGCATTCCTTGGCCATTAGGTACTGGAAAGGGCGCGGCTATATCTGGAATTCTTCTGTTAGTTGTACGACATAACAGAAGTCGTAAGGGAGAAGATCTCTCTCGGAGCTGGAACTGCGTCATGCCCTCCTTTCCTCCAGACGTTACCACCACCATTTATCTTCCAAATTGATTTTCCATTTTGGCACGTAGCTAGAACTTAGGCAAGAGAACTGTACCGTCATCATGCACGCCTACTTACAAGTTGGAATTGTTTGAGGCGATTTTTCTCTTCGTGCGTCTTCTTCGCACATCTCTTTTAGATTTACATTTTTTTCCATGAACTTTAATTCGATTTAAGCCTTCTAGCATTTCCTCACTTTTCAATAGCGCAGCAGTTAAGAGTTTATTGCAAAATAATTTTGTTTTCTGTTTTTTTCAGAAAGTTCTTTGTTCATATCTTATAATTGCAAATCGTGTGACTATTTACTATCACATAATTAGAAATTAACGTAAGATTATAAATACTAACCGTAATGAAATAGTAAAAATGCTAAAATATAATAACGAAGGTAGCAGTAACCATACGCAAAGTGACGCTGTACTAACATACTTTCATAAGCTATAAGTATCTACACAGGATGTAATAATATCTAAACTTTCTTCCTTGAAAAACATCAGAGTCTTAGAGTATCCGTCTGCTTTGATGGCAAAACTCCAACTTTCTAGCGTGGGTGTTTTATATCTTACTTTACTCTATTTATACCCTGGATATATACTGAACGTGTTTACTAGGTAGTGGTCTATAAAATGTCATACCGACCTAACCAATCCAGATGGAGCAGACTGCTTGGCGTCACATTAGCTACTCCTCAGTTTCCGACACTTGCTGTCACCAAGCATTTATTACGATTAAGGTAAATGGCTACGTATAACACAAATTATGCGCACGCCAAAACTTCGTGGGTGTGTTTGGTTAGATGATGCATACTTTGTCAGGAAATTAATAACAGTCGTTGGTAAAATACATATAAAATATATGGGTACTGTTACATGGCAATCCAATGTCATCCAATCTGATCCAATTTTGTTGCTTGTAAGCATGAGTTTGTTAATAACTGTTTATTAAAATATTGGGCGCAATTGCCAAATAGAACATAAAAGTTTGCATAACCCAAGGACCATGGACTGCTTGTCTGGTTTAGGACGTTTCAGGCAGTCTCGCCTATAGCAAATCATGTTTCCTACTAAAAATGTCCCTTATAAATATTTGTGTATTTTGTTGGCGAACCCCTGCACTGGGCCTTCTTGCAGGGGGGGGAACACCAAGTCTCCTTTATGTATCACATTGCTTTCAATTGTTATTTACTGTTACAATTTAACATATTGTTACCTGCTACAGTAAGTTACCGTGTAGCATTCTGGCAAATGTTTCAATATATGCCTTCCTAACATTTTGTATCGCGTTCATTGAATCTAATTTTGCATAGATTTGGCTAGATAATGTCTCGTCTTTTATTAAAGATGGAAATGGAACTGTGAACCAATACCAAAGTAACACCCCAGCCAGCGCTTTGGATAATATGGATACAAAGTAAGGCGAGGGTGTGCTGCAGAGTATCAAAAGTCTCACATCTCCACACAGGGAATCAAATTGAATTCCACATCAGTGCAATATACTACAATAACGATACATACAATAGAACTACCAAATTCAAATTAGATTCTGCAGATTGGATTTCTTAAGGGTTTTCCAAACAACCACTGAAAAATCAGATTGTGATGAATAACAGCTTTTTGATGTGGCGTTTGAGTAGGTCTACTACATCTGCTTTTGCAGGGCAAATATAATTGTCTGACCTGGGCTGGTACCTTACTTACTACTTACACGTATACATAGGGCCATGTGACTCAATAAAGACTGTTGTGATCTGCATGCATTCACACTTACGACTGGATATCTATTTTCGTCAGTGGTCCTGTTTCATACTCCAGCATTGTAACATCTACTACACTGTATTCCTTATATTTCCTTTTCTATTTATATAATACACCATGCTGTGAGCAGTGTGCGAAAATTGTTTAGTTGTATCGGTAAAGTAGCTTAATGTATTTGTAGGGCAGATAGATGTGCAATTCGATTACCATTAAAGAAGCGTAGTGCATGCCTTTAATATGTGTGGATGCACAGTACAAACTCATCCAGCTTAATCAGTACATCTGCTGCAAATAGCCTACGATTAACTTTGATCACGGGAACTGTTTTTATGACTTTTGCTTAACTACATCTAATGCTCTATTGTCCCTAGTCAAACAGAAATATCCGAATCTGTCTGGAATCACGGGTCACCTTTATCAATTACATCTTCTATTGCAACAGAAAAAAAGTAAAATATTTAACAAAAGTATTGAACGATTATTATACCTAATTTATTATTTATCATTCCTGTACTGGCCCCTATAACCTGTAGACGTAAACTATATAATGAATAATGACGGTGAGTAAAATATCTTATTCTTCTGATAATTGTTTTTGGAACTGCAAACTGCCTACCCCTTCTAATAGGATAGTTAAGAATAAATGCGTGAAGGTTCCTCTGACAATTTTGAGTCGGTTAAGTAGCTAGAAAGACTAGTTTATGCTTTAGATTTTAATTAAAAGCAAAACAAAGATTCTCGAAAGAATCTTGATTATTTTTCCACGTTTAGAAGTAACTACACCAGATTTGTTTTCATTTCCCGATCGTTATCTACTTAGACATTCAAGTGACTCATGACAGTGCTTTTTCTGTGGCATTATTTCCATGTCTTAAACTGTGGAAGGGATACTATTATCCTTCTGATTACTTGCGTCAGACAAAACACAATTCCACGTAGAGTTTAGTAGCTCCTAATCCAGGCTGTATAATAAAAATCAAGATGAAATGGAACATCATTCGGAGAAAGTCGCAGCCGAGTCTAATAGGAATTATAAACTTTGATCTTTATGTGCACAAGCAAAGTACCCCTATGCTGTACACAACGGAGGAGGAAATTAAATTTCGATTTTTCGCAAGAATACCCTTGTGCGCACGGCCTGCACCGTTTGAGGATACAACTTCCATAATGTACATACTGGTAGCCTCTATCTACTCAATTCCCTTCTTGTTTCTACGTAAAACGGGATTACATGACTAAGTTACGTCTTCTTATTTCACCCGGATGTGTTCATGTCTATTATGATACAATTGGAAAGACATTACACAGGAGACAGTATGATATTTGCAAGGTCTGCTCATCTTTAAATGTAAAATAGGGCTATATAGAATTAATCTATTGTAGAGTATAACACATTGACAAGTACAATTTCAGGCGTAAGTCATATTCGAAGCAGAACATTGCATTGAATTGAAACATATTCTTATGCAATTCCATACTTGCATATTTGTATAAGGTTAATATGCGTGCTATATGCTAGTAGTTTATATGTCTATTCGAACTAGTAATATGAATTCTTAAGTAAAGGCATAGAGATAAGTCAAGTGAACCCCAGGAGTAGGAAATTATACATTCCGTGCCGGAATCCGTCCATGGAAATCGCTGTTCACTATCTTTTCCGGCATTAGTTCCCCTTCCTTCCACTGAATATTGAAGTTTTTGATGCCACTACACGAAGCCTGAATCAACATCTTTTTATGCTCGCTGCTTTTTAACTTATTCAGTCATTCTCCTATGTATTTACTGTTATATCTGAACCAACATCGATAAGAACCTTTACAGAGTCAACCTTTCGAGGATTTATCAAATTCTATTATGTGGTTCGGTAAGTCTGTTTTGTGGGAGATGTATACACTTACATTAAACTCTACAAACCCCAAACGAAACATTTAAAGCAATGCAATGTTTTATTCCAATTCTTTAGATTTTCAAATACTTTGCATGCAGAAAGTTAATGTAGGTATATATTTGTATTTACACATTTGAATTTTTCGGGCTATTATATCAAAAATTCGAATTCCTGTGGACGTACGTACCCAGATTTCTTATGTTTCCCCTACATAAATATGAAAGCTATGACAGATGCATTAATAATAAACTGTTGTAAACAGGCGGTAGCAATGTAGCGGTAATTGATTTACATATGAAATATGAAAACAAAATTCAAAAGTTGCATTTTAAGAAAAGTGGGTGGGGTAGGGGGTGAAGAGGGTGCGGCGATTTCGTTCATTTTGCTGGATTTTGTTATTGAGAGGACACATGACTGAATACTGAAAACAGAATTCAAAAGAGTCAAATTTTAAGAAAAGTGGGTGGGGTATATGGGGTGGAGTAGGTGGGGCGATTTAGTCCATTTTTCTGGGTTTTCTTATTGAGTGGTCAATATGACTCAATACCGAAAACAGAATTCGAAAAAGTTGACTAGAAATATGAAAAAATGGGCTCAGATAGATAGATAGATACATAGATAGATAGATACATACATACACAGACAGAACTTCAATGAGTTCTTATAATGTAGCGATACCGCTACACAATAATTTACTTCATTGTGTTTTACTTTGGTGGTTTTCACAATAAGGAACAGTATTATGCAAAACAGATTAATGTTATCTCAATGTTTAACTGGGATCGCCGATCGGTGACTAGATTGGATTAGATTGAGCTATTTACGTTATAATTAGCAAAGTGAAATTCCTACAGTCGAATTCTATGATCAAAGATAATCGTAGGCTGCGTACTATTACAATGTCAGAAAATGTGTATATGGAAATATTACGAGATTCCATTATTGGTTAGTATTACTGGATTATTTAGTACCTAATTGATTATTGTATCGTAATGTAATGTTTGCGCGAAAGTAGACGCTCGGTTTCCGTCTCCTGATACCTAGATTATTATGTCCATTTTAATTATCTATATACCTACCTATATTATTATTATTATCTACAGGTAAACTTTAACTCAATGACAAGTGCTTTCATTTAATTACCTTAAAATGAACATACTTTTCACACCGATGGTCCACACTGTTTACACTGAAAGAAAGTTTATCCCTAATAATATTGATTGCCATTACTTTTCTGCCAACAAGGGCAATAAATTCTCAATGGTGCTCTATGAAACATTGGTTGGCTTGTCGTCGCGGTTTTAAACTGTGTAATTTACTATTTTGGTTTCTGGATGAAAGGGAAATCATGAGAATTACCAAAAGCCTGATCATTTCACCTATTTATAAGCTTCTAAATGTGACATATAACATGGCTTACCTGAATTATAGAGAAAAGAAAGCTATTTATAATATTTGACATCTGCATGTGACCACAAAGGGTAGGACAACTGTCTATAGTCTCAGCAATAACTATCCCTCAGATTTTCTGTATACTGGTAATGTAAACTGTCATTCAGATGGTGAAAAAGTTTTTGGCTCAACACGGGCATCGTATTGAGGATTCTGTGTAAATCCTTGGTGAGTCAAACTGAAATTTAGGCCAAAGTACTCCATTTCCATGTTGGGATCGTTGGGAATGCCTTTTCGGACAAAGAAAGTAGGGCAGAGACTTTTGCTCGTGTTTTCAGTAGCATTCCAAAGTTTTGCTGTTTGCTAGTAGTAACTACCATGGATGTACTACAACTAAATCCAGTATATTTTTATATTTAAGTCATCTCACTAGATGTTATATTATATTATATCCATAATATTGCAGACCCTATGGTGCATAACATAATAATATGATGTGGGAGTAAATGTATAAGAATAGTCAAAGATACCTTTAGGGAAAATCAATTTTAGAATATTATCTGTAGCGAGCCCGTTTTTAGGAAGATGGAATGCCAAGTGAAGCGAAGGAAACGGCTCGTGTTGTATCATAGCAGAGCTTAAATGGAATGCTCCACTTTCCAGCAAATAAGTCCTTGGCTTCTACAGGAGGATTGGCCGGAGAAAGTTAGGGAAAACGCCTGAGCTCTCTTCGGATTGGCAGAGAGGAGTTGACTTTCTCGCTCTGCAGAAATTCGGGTTGGACTTTCCGTGGATTCCTACGGAGAAGAGCGGATCATGCGTCAATTGCTCACTCCTCGCTCCGGCACTCTTCTCATGGACAGAAATGTGGAGCGTGTTGGGTGGACGGTAACAATGCTGGAGATGTGTGCGTGGGTAGCAGCCTCTGGTTACTTATACGGATGAGGAGGAATGCGAGACATGGAGGGCGAGAGGATTCATGCATAGCTCTTTTCTTCACTCCGTTTTACTCTTCCATCCCACTTATAACCTAAGTCCCGCTTCCGTCTCATCTCTTTTACCCCTTTTCTTCTTACTTGTACATATTCCTTTGGAGAATTTTATTTTCAGTTAACAATTCAGAACTGATTTCTAATCTCGTTCATAATCCAAAAATACTTTCCTCTACTTTTCTGCCTATCTATGTCTCAATTTGTCAATTAGCTACCTGAGTGCAAGTACTTACCATAAATTCATCATACGCAGCACCATAATATAAAACTAAATCTACTTTTAGAGAGATATATTTTTTGAAGGAAACAAAGATCATTATTTTTGGCTCAAGTTGAAAAATCAAGTTTATAGTGTATCACACGTCAATTTGGTAAGTTGGTAACCATTATTAATTTCCTTTGGGCATTTTTTATATTTTTACAATGATATAATTACGTCAGACCATCCATTCAGAATTGTACATTTTGTATGACATACTATTGTAAGAGTGGGTCTGTACCTTAATAGGTACTATTGGGACATAAGTCTTGTTGTATTGTTTATATACCACAGTTGTGAGAGTAGTGTAGCGAATCTGAAATATTATTTAGGTATCTATCTTAAGCTAGTAAGATCTTAGGTTGTCTTCAAATATGTAAAGGTGATTTAAACCCTGAGTCATGGATGATTGTTCATGATGGCGTATGTTCGTCAATAATCTTTTTCTGAAGGACAGGGTAAAGGACTGGGTGTTTCATTCATAGGATTTGTTATCGTTATCATTTGTATGATGTACCGTTCCAAGAGCTTTGTAATAAATTTAATAATATATTGTTACAATGGATTGAACATAGATCTTGAGAATCTTAGTTGGAATCTGAAATTTTAATACTTATGTACTGATATTATGAGATGTAGGTTAATTAACGAAAATGGCATAACATTATTATTATACAAGAATCTGGTCAATCAACTGCAGGAAAATTTGTGAGATTTTTTTGACGTAGTGCAATTAGCACATACATCAGAGCGGATTACTAAACTAATGCCCTAAGTAGTATCGAGTTTTTAGTTTTTCTTAGAATGATTTGCAATTCTAATTTTTTGCAATTCGGGTAATGAGGATGCTAGTTTGAGAATTTCTTATGCATATAATCTTCCTTTACCGAATGTCATGTTTCCTGGAAACAGGAAGGTTTTAGTGGATTTTGTGTCACATTTGCTACGTACTTGCTAAGTTACGTTACATGTACTTATTGAAAACAAATATACCTACTGACGCAACGGAATATTTTCTAACCATTAAAAGTGCTGCATAGCCTGTAACGATGTAACTGATTTTAGCAGAGAAAGAATGGAGCCGTAAAGTTGGTGAGCATACACGGTAGCAAAGAGAGAAAAGCAGTAAAGCATCATCATGAATAATGGGTAATATAAGACTTCTTCGCTCGGCTAGCTTTCCATTTCCACACTTTTCTCGCCAAAATATTCATTATTTGCCTAATCTTTGAATCTATGGCTTTATTGCCATCGCCAATACAAATTCTGCATTTAAAATACACACTTGCAATAAGGCTCTAAATAAGTACGGTCAGCATAAGAAATGTACGATTATTTGCTGTCCACAATTATGCAAGCTTTGTGCGCACTGGTTCGTTTGGCTCATTATTATGCTCATGCACCACTACCAAATATCTGCATTTAAATATTTGCATGATTGCTTCACTCATATTATCGTCTAGCGTTGCACTTGAAACTCAAATAATCATTCCTACAACTTCATAACTTACCCAGAGAGCTAAAATTGATATACAAACAATGTCTTAAGTATTTTCTATTCCATAAAACTTATTTTTAAATTTTAATTAGGAACTATATCCTTACATATATATACAGAAGCATATTCACTACTTAGGCCAGAATAATCTGGCTTAAAATAACTAAGTAGTACGCCCATAACATAATTTTACGAAAGCGGATTTTTAATATCTTTTGATTAAAGACGGAAAATGTCAAAATCTAAAAATTCTGACACAGAAAGAGAAACTTAGATGAAAAATGATATTAAACAACTCATAACTCTCACGGTTGCAGCATATGGCTGGAATAGTTATACCGTTAAAAAACAAGTTGCAGTTAAATGACATTTGGCAATAAGAGTTGAAAAGAATCCGTTATTGCTCGTTATTATAAATCTTCTATGTCTGCCTCATTATTGCAGAAGACATCTTGATAGTCGACTGCTCTGAAAATTAATAACTTTTGCAATACCTTCCAACACAGTAGTGGTTCTCATTCCCAAGTAAATGTATGTAAATAGCAACTTAACCTTGTGGACGACAGGGATATAATATACATAATACATTAGTAGTATACACATGTAGCAAGTAATTATGTTTTTTAAAGATTAGTACAGACGACAGAGATACATAATTTTGCGATGTACAGATATTTTGTATAGTAATAATAAATTTTTATATCACTTAAGACTTATTTATTCAACGTATGTATTTTTCTTGAGATTTTACCAAACCTTCTGCATTAAATACAGATTAATGTTTTCTTTTAACCCAGAATAATTTTGAAAACCAGGCATCAATGTAGGAAATTTAATTGAATTCAGCATCTGCACTTTAGCCCTAACGCTATTTGTTTTACCATCTTTGCGTGTACAAGGAAAAACTGAAGATATATTCTTACTATTGCTCTTGATTTATTAGAAAACTGTTTGAGATGACGTCCATTTCGAAGACCATTTCGGACGCCACAAGTACTGTGAGGGACACGATGAAAAGTGCATTAAGTACAGGAATGAGCATGGGTTTCGGTGGTGCTCCAAAGGATATCGGCACTCTGCACTACAACGGTAAGCCCACACTTCCATTCTTTCTCCTATTCTTTAGGATTCACGTACAGTTCCTAAATTTGCAAATATTTATTCTCCAGCACCCATTACCGTTGCATTTGAAATAATTTCACAGTTTAAATCCACATTTGCCCTGTCAAAAAGACAGTGACAAAGAATCCCGACTCTGTGTGCTTCTGTTTATAAGTATAGATGTCAAATTAGTTCTGCGATGCCGAATGAATTGTCTGTCATAAACGACTAATCCCTTGTTTCTGTAATTAGCTATGCCGTTTAAATCCCATTAAGATTAATACTCCCGAGAGCGTTGTAAATTACTTCTCTACTATGTTGACTTACACAAATTAAATTGCCTTCCTTCAGAGCACTACTACTGAATATTACTGATATGTAACTATAGGCAGTCTATGGAGCAGGGTGCTTACTTTCTTGGGATTCTCATCGTCAGTTAGGTAACTCCAGTAAAATACAAAAGGTTCAATCTTGATAATGTAGATACTAGATACCACCTATACCATCACATCAAATTCCAGCAATATTTTTACGAAAAGACTAAATCTTAGTGATGGTAGTAGTAATACTTGCCTCCTTATATTATTATACTCCAGGAGAATCGTTTTATTCATTTTAATTCTCGTTGCATTCAACTTGAGTTTTTCTTAGTAAACTTTTAATTAAAATGTCCAAATTGATGTGAATGGAATATTTCCATGTACAACTAAAAGTAAAATGATTAGCAGCAATTAATTGTAAGTTTGAATTTATTATACAGTATGTCACGAAATCTTTGTCATTGCTTCGTAAGTTTTATGCTTGAAAGTTTGTACATTTCGGGGCAAAGCGAAAAGAATGCAAAGAATGTTAAATGTAGGGAGTCAACATAATATTGGATTTCAGACAGTGGCTGATTTGCTGAAGGGATATTAAATTCAATCCAATATACCTACTCATAATGTATTGTACTTTGTATTTCATCCCCCTTCTTTACTAGCTGCCTCTATGTAGCGATTGTGTAAGAGCACATAGCTTTGCCTGCAAGTATTACAACTATTACAGATACACCGTATGGAAAGATATTGGATGTTGAAACTTCCATATGTAGATATTACATTAATGTTACAGTAATGTATATCCAAGCTGCTGCCACACACAGTTCGTAGTAGGTACTGTGCCAGTATATTTTCCCGATAGATATATGAATAGCCCCATATAATATATGCTACTATATGTACATACATCAACTTTTAATAGGGAATAGATAAGACACGGATGTGAAATGTATGCAAGGCTATGTATCTGTGGACTGTCGGAAAGTCAGATGCTCACTCTTTCTCTTCCCTGAACGACACAAAAGATTTGTATGCGAGTCGCAGGCAGGGAAAAGGGAAAGCACAAACCATTTGCTACATACGTAGCCAGTGAAATACGCAGGAACATCTGCAGCAGCAGACTTGATGTTCTGCAATGTTCGTTTCAGCAGTTCGGTCAAAGTTTAATTAAATTTCCCCTCGTGAATTATATCGTCTAGGAATATATTTTCTCACTCTCCTATAACAGATTTTAAAGGCGAAGAAAATAAGAGTAGCACTAAATTGTGTATCTGAGAAGACTTTAATTGGAAAATTTTAAAAATAAACTTTGTTGTTAGTATTGTAGTAGATACTGATTGCTTCACCGTAAAAAGATTCAATTAATAATAATATATCAGTGAATTTGCTTTTTGTAAAAAGTTGAAATCAACTGGTGAAGAAAATTAATGCGATTGTTTCTTCCAACGTTTTCCTAGTTTAGTTGGTGGCTTTAATGCAATGTAAATCTCAAAGCTAACACTCAAAGTCTGAATAACGACTTATCTTCACTTCGAAACAGATCAATCTAATTTGAATATTATCTCAACGCAAAGGATGTGGTTGGATTGAGTTCCTCCACTTCAGTTTCTATGCACCGAGTGAGTGAGAGAGTGAGTAAAGTAAATTCGACTAGAGTAAACAATAGTGTGAAACTGATTGAGTGAAGGGAGCTGACTATCTTTTCTCCCCAGGGACCGTTTTTTACTTGCCTCACTCCATCTTTTCCTTCCTTTTCATTTTAAGCAGCAGACCACATCAACCAATGCGTTCGGAAATTCAATTTATATACACATTGGACATAGATAGGGACACACACCCTTCCATGATATAGGGTTCTATTAAATAGAATCATCCTACAAAACAGTTAACCAAGTCAGTATCTACCTACACAGAGACATTCATAATAGCCTACATGGTTCCAAATAGCGAAGCTTTCTAAATTAGTAATACAAACGGAGAAGTCTAAATTGGAAGTACTGTACAATTTTTGCTGATTCGAGGTCTATTAAAAACATTTCCTCTTACAGGTTTAAAGCTTGTTATGCATTAAGTTCACAGTTTTTAAAAAGATTAGCTAAAACTGAAGATAATTGAAATATATACATTAAACAAATTAACTGCGTCTCTTGCATTGACGCTAATACAGATACCAAGTGTTTTCTCTGTTTCTCTTCCTTTCGCTATGAGCCTTTTATCAGTTTCCTCAGAATGAACTAACGGAATCCACTTCAGAGAAATAAAATGAGAGCTGAGCTTGTCCTTTATTCATTCAACCATAAGCAGATGCCCTATGAAAGTGATAGATAAACTATGGATGTGTCTCATACTTTGAAGCACCACTCAAAAAGTGTCCTATCCTATACATCTTTGGTAGTATTGGTAGGCAGTCATTTAGTTTTATACCAGCGGGTATGAAGGTAGTTCGGATAAAAATCCTCAAAAATCACTGGAAGCCTACTTAAAGAATAGTTCAATCTAAAGTGTAATATCCTCTCGATGTACGTACACGATGAGCACATAAAAGGGCAAAGAAATATTGTATTAGTAGCTCATCCAATACATCACAAAATAACGTTTCATTAAATTGTCATACACATTCGTGTAGACGGGAGATATTAAATGAGCCCGTCATATTTGATGTCTACATCTTCGGTATACTTTATACTATGCTTAACAGTATTTCTGATACCTAAATATGAGATAGTGTAATATGGGATATCGTAAATTGCCTATTTTCTGCACCACAACCATTCAAAGTTATATAGGTACATGCATAAGTATTGTTATCATTCTTTTCATCTACCATCCCTTATCATTGTAATTGAATCCTAGGCACTAGAACTCCCATAATAATGGGATATACAATACAAAATCTGCCACAATAGCTACTGATTGGACGGATGATTTGATTTAACTTATGTCCCCACTAAAATGCTCTGCTCCTCGTCCTCCTCTTTCAATTGAATTTTGGTTGTGATTTTTCTTTCAGATTTGGTTTATGTTCGAACATTTGCCTGTTTTTTTGTGGAGGAGAGCACCACATTTTAAGTGCCCTAATTCGGCCAATGTCATATTATAGCATATCTTCAGACTTGTGATATGACGTGATCGGTTGCAATAATTTTTGAAGTTGGGACCATCCCTGACATCTTATAATTGAGGAAGCGTTAAATGCGCGATGCAAATTGCTCCAAATGGAAAGGAAAATTCTATTAGACCCTTAATGATTACAAGACACTTAAACGGAATTTCTTCAAAGAAAAGTTACAGACAATGACTGGAGAATCATTCTCCTCAAAGAACTTCACTATTAGGGCAGGCAACATACATGCACTTATTTATTATTTATTATGATACAATATGAAGGATTGAATTAGGGGTAATAATACATACGATCGCCGAATGGTACATATGCGATCGCCGGCTGTTACATATGCGATCGCCGAATGGTAAATATGCGACCGTCGGATGGTACATATCCGATTTCCGAATGGTACATATGCGATTGCATATCCGAACGCAGAGGTTACATATCCGAATGCTTGGAGCCCTGTTTTTAGAGGTGGGAACGGTACTATAGTTCGACCCACAAAATTTTCCAAACATATTCAACTATATGCGTGCATATCGAAACTAATTCAACTAAATGCACACATACCCAAACTAATTCAACTAAATGCACACATACCAAAACTAATTCAACTAAATGCACACATACCCAACCTAATTCAACTAAATGCACACATACCCAAACTAATTCAACTAAATGCGTGCATATCGAAACTAATTCACCTAAATGCGTGCATATCAAAACTAATTCAACTAAATGCACACATACCCAAACTAATTCAACTAAATGCACAAATATTCAAACTAATTCAACTAAATGCACACATACCCAAACTAATTCAACTGAATGCATGCATATCCAAACTAATTCAACTAAATGCATGCATATCCAA
>JAAAYG020029740.1:0-15768 GCA_009936455.2 Tomocerus minor
GTATTTTGTCAATTATAGCAATTTATTTTTCATTTCCCATAGTGTTTTTTCATTTCCCGGTTTCCCACTTTTCCCATGTGCCTATCAAAATGGGGTGGGAAATGGGAAAATCCGAAACTATGATGTTGGTATACAGCGTAACTAGGGCGTAACCAGGGAATTCATTTGGGGGCTTCAGAATTTAAAATGATTGATTTCGCTCTATTTCATTTAAAAATGTTGACCATATTTTTTACTTTTCCAAAAAATTCATTTTTTCTATGATTTATGGTGAGGATATGTTATACCTGGCTAAGCTCTTCTTGGTATGGAGTAATAATTTTTGTTCGCAGCTATTAATCGTGTATCGAACCGCAATTGAGGTATCAAAATATAAAGAATACCTGCGGGGCTAGTCGTAAAGAATTTTATAAATATTCATGCAGCCGTTGCTGCACCAACGGTCTATAATTTTGCGCTAAAAGGTTGCAAGTGTAAATTTAATTACTCCTGGATATATATATTTACATAAATATCCAGGAGTCCCGTCGCTCGGGATGGCACTGCTGCGCAGTGCAATCAAATCCGAGCGCCGAATCCATACCGTATAATCTATTAATTATCACCTAATTGTTTTTGTGTAGGATTTAAATGCCTTGGATTATGATGGAATCCGTCATGGAATGGGGGAATTAAAAGAGCGCATTGATTCGTCATGGAACTGATTATCGCTGACAGGCTGAAAGCAAATGGGAAATATTGCGTAGGATTTGTTTCTTTGGAATTGTTCAGGAAAGGTTTAACTCCTCATGGGTTGATGCTGTGTGTAAAAGATGTGGGAAGTACTTACGCATATCCAATGTCCAGAGTAGGCATGCTTGTGTAAAAGCACCGATGCTACTAAGATTCATGTAGGGAAGTAAGTACTTATCATTGGATGAAATTATTATACATTCTTTTAGATGTGTGTTTTATATAATTACCCGTCTAAAAATTATAATATACAGTATTGTTTACTGCGACATAATATTTGAACGTACGTATATACAATATACGTACGAATATACGTGAAGTCATAATATTTGAATATAATATATGGTAATATTCAGTTTTTAATTTCAATAGAGAAAACAGAAACAAAACATTTCTATTCCTTTATAATTATTATTACCAATTATATATATATATATTGGTACTAGTTCAGGAATATCAGAATGTCAATAATATAGCACTAACACAAAATATCATATACACTATAAAAAGTATCTAAGCAATAATATTTACTTTTCTACATGCATGCATCTTAGTAGCATCGGTACTTTTACACAAACATGCCTACTCTGGATATGCAATGTACTCCCACATTCTATCTCTTACACAGAGCATCAACCCAAAAGGAATTAAACCTTTCCCGAATAATTTCAAAAAAAGTAAACCTACTCAATAATATTTCCCATCTACTTCCAGCCTGTCAGCGATAATCAGTTCCATGACGAATCTATACGCTCTTGTAATTCCCCCATTCCATGACAGATTGCATCAAAACCCAAGGCCTTTAAAATTATTGTCAGAGAATTATTGTCAGTGGAGTCATTGTTTTTTCCCGTAGATTTTTTTTTCATTTTCCTAAAATTTCCCACTTTTCCCAAATCAAAATGGGGGTGGGAAATGAAAAAATCCGAAACTGTGGCCATAAATTATCTTAAATATTACAAAATCCATCCACGCACGGGACCTATACCTAACAATTGATAAAATAGATCTATTGTTTGCATTGTATTTAAATGGGATACTCTTTGATGATGTACAGCTCGCCGTTTCTCACTGGGATTTCGGTTGGCCAGTTTTATTTTTGAAATATAAATTGCTGCATTTGAAATATTAATTTTCCTTTATTTCGTCGCCAAAATAAATATTTAACGTAAAAAGTGTCACATTTGAAAACACTGCTCGTTCATGCAGCAAACAAATACTTTACATACATAATAATAATAAAGGTCGCATTGAAAATCGTACATATACTTATAGAATCAATTACAAGAAAATATACTTCTTCAATATAATGGTGCTAATATAGTAAGGACTTTACTCTATTAGCTCTTTATTATATTAGTTCCATTTGCAATATATGTTAAATATGTCATAAATTGTGACTAGTGTTACGTGGGCGGGTTACTCTAGGATTGGTGTACTGAGGGTTTTAATGGGTTAATTAAGGCTTATATCAATCAATCAGCCTTTATATAATGTTATGTCCTGTGCATTGTGCATATGCCATTGTCGGTTATTTTTTTTGGGGCTAATAACGGAAATGTAGTAACAGGAGTACCAACCACATATTTGATGTGTACCTGAGTTAGTCAGTCTGATCTGAATAAATATATGGTCTGAAAGTCTGAATTACGTATTGTCGAAGTGTTCGAACAAGGTTCGATCGAACCAATATAACACAGGTAGGGTACTAAGAATTAGTAGAGTTGTTGTATCATGAGCCTCTTGTGGCATTACTCATTTCATTTTAGTAAAGCCGTTGATTATTATGTTACGCTTGAGAGTTGAGCGGCAAGTCTGGCCGGAAAATTAGTCGAAGGATTGGATGAAAATGAACCAATGCTGAAAAGGTTCCAACGGCTGTTATTCTCCTTCTCTACTTCTGTGTAGCAAAAAATTGTTTGGCAGTCTGTAAAGTCTGCATTGTATATTATTGCATCTAGCTAGTAACATCAATAACACAGATACACAATTGGTTACGTATAAGTTAAGTGCTAGCAACTCTTTTTTGAGAACGGTTTGGGTCAAGATTAGTTCACTCTTGGAGCCAGCTGCAATTAGTGACTTGGTTACTGTTGACATTTTGTTCCAGTAGGTTTATTATGAATTGTATATAACCCAGTTTTTAAATTAAAGATGAACTTATCAGGAATTCAACCAACGGAAGATGGTCGCGATGGCACAGTATTGTATGCTGCTGAGATTATCAAAGGTATGTTTGTAAATATTCAAGTACGCATTTATGACTAAAAAAATTAATGCATGACCAATTTAACTTTTGGAAAATATCAATTTAAGTAAAAATAATGGTTAAGGAGGTTAGAATTTTTTGGAATTTTATTGCTAGAGTTTAGGATGTTGTGCTTACAAAATGTGTCAACTTTGAACTTGTCAAACTAAAAGTCAGATTAAACATTAAACTCTAATGCGATGTAAAAAATGTATTCGACTATTATTCTCCATTTCATAATATTACGGTTACTAGATATATATCTGGCTAAAATTGGTCTTTCAGAAGTATTTTAACTGTTGGACAACTAGTTTTGAAATAAATATCAATGGATTATAGAAATAATTGATTATTGTCGTTATTATTTTTTGTCTCATTGATTTTTCATTATAATAAATAACAGCATTTATTAAATCTGCAATTTTTAACTTGTTAATAATAAAGAAAACAATCAAAACATTTATGATTGTTATTTGTTTGGATTTATGACCGTTTATATGTAGAATGTAGATTTATAGCAGATGCTGAGAAATCTCATTATTTACACAAACATCTACATTTGCATTATTTGAAACACATTAATTTATTTATAGCGTAATAGATATTGGATATATATGCTAGCGTTTGTGTATAATTTCTTGTGTTGTTCAACAGATCGATTGTTCTTTGCCACGTTAAGAGCACATTACCGATTAAAGTCAACATCGAACACCCATTACTTTACCATCGATGAAGAACTGGTTTACGAAAACTTTAATTCGGATTTTGGTCCTTTGAATTTGGCAATGCTCTATCGCTATTGTCAAAAATTAAATGGCAAATTAAAGGTAAGAGCAATTTTTCAAAGCGCTCTGTTCTACATTCCTGAGGACAAGTACTTATCCTCAGGAAAACTATTAGCAACTGACAGATTTATTTATTTTATCTCATTTAACTGCTGCTATTGCATTTTCCTACTAATACAGATAAATAGGAGCAATGATAATGTTATTGATATATAGGTTATCGTAAATTATTAATTTGCACTCAACAAACACTCAAGATTTTTAAAGCATATTAAAAACCTCATACAGTAGAAAGCGTATTTATTTATATACAGCTACGTAAATGTACCATTTGCCAGTATAATAATAAGCAGTACTTAAAGTACAAGTGGACACAACAAAGCATATTCGCAATTTTCGTGAATGTCATTTTTGACTGTGATACATCTTTTTTAGTAACTTTCACTTGCGTAGTACAGTATTTCCAAAGGAGAAAATTGAAGAATTTTACAGTCAATCCCACATGACAATTAAATCTCATACTACTTCTTTACTAGATTCAAGAAAGGTGAATTGTCTACCTAATGGAATGAGCGAACTGTATTCGTCAGAGAGTTAGAATGTAATGCATCATTACATCGGTAAAAGGAAATTTTAGTAGGCGTTGATTACATTAAAGAACATCTTCGTGCGTTTTATACGTGCATATAAGGATAAGAACTATCTCCAGCTATGTAGAAAAGGACTATTTATTTTTTACAACTGATTTAGAAAATGAACTCTTACAAAGATAAATATTGATACTTGTCACACATATTCCTTGCCACGAAATTTCCATTTAGTAATAACATGTAATGTTTGTCAGATAACTATTCTCAAGTAGTAACTTGGAACACATATTTACATGTAGTTAACAAGTGTAATTTAGCGCATTAAATAATGAATTAAATGTGTTGCACTTGAGATTCGATTTTATGATATATCCGTTGGTTAAAGAATAGTTATCTAACAAAATAAAATAACAATGGGACTTTTAACCCTCCATTCGAGTTCTACAGTAGAGCTGACTATTTCCTTCGCTAGCTTTTATCTCTCAAGGTTACCGACAATATTTACAAAACGCTGACAATACATTGAGTCAAGGTTTTAAAATATTCCCATTTCCCATCTCTATTTGATGGCTATCTTGAAGAATAGTGACTGCATTTCTACGATCTCTTATTTTTTACATGGAGTAGAATTGAGGAATTGAATTATTGAGTCGGGGTATTGTCTTATGCAAAATGCTTTATTACGTAATAAGATTCATATTTTTACCGAATCTACATAAATCATTTACAATCGTAGTGAGATCTAACAAATGTAAATCCCATTCACGGATGTGAATTGTCAAGTGATTTTTGAAATTTGTAATTCGTGCAATGAAAATATTGCTTAGCAGGCTATAAGACCCGATTTTTGCGATAAGCTCCATTTTTGATTGTCACATCTTTAAATAGCTACTGTCTAATATATTGATGTATTTAGTGTAATGCCTATTGTATGCTAAAAAATAATTTCCATTTTATTGCTTTTCCTTATCGATTAAAGGAAAAGGAATTTACAAGGCTATCTCTGAGTATCTCGGATGTATCTAGCGTCAAACAGATTTTTAGCTTTTATAATTGTTCCATTAATGCTGGTGCCTTACATTTCTTACAAAATCTGAATGTATTAGAAAGCATTTTCCTTCGTTCGTCAGTTCGTCTTATCTGATAATGTTTATACATGTAATAATATTCTAGGCCGGTATTTTATAACTTCTATGAATGTACGTAACATAACCCAATTTTAACACCGACATTGCGTCATTTTCGATGCATGCGATAAGGGCAGGAAGGTTTCATACATACATTGGAAATTAATATACCTCTACTAGGAAGAAAATATTACAAGACATCTAGACATGCTATGAGCTATGAATTCATGGTTCCATATAGGAAAAAAATCACTTTGCCCCAATGCTACAATTGCAAAGTAATGTGAATAGCCCACAAGTATATTTTAGGCGCACGTTTGGCTGTTGTGTAGGTATTTATTTTCCATATTTTTGGAAACTTATAAATTATTTGGCTATGATCTGTTCATTTTCTGTAGGAGTAAATACTGAGAGGATGGTGCTTTGATTGTTATTACTGTTTTAGAATGGATTTATACGAAGCCAAAGTCAGGTTCTTGAAAATGATCCCACGTTTACATACTAATTAGCAGACGTAGAGTGCAGATATTAAAATGCACGTTTGACCATCCTTCATTGTTTTATGGATGTTGCATGTACATCATTTGGTGAGTTGTCGATTCGGAAACTATGGCTATCCTACACATAATAAAAATCAAGAACAAAACGTGTAGTGCGTCTACCTCATCGTTGTCAACTAAAGGATGAGTTATTGAAACGCAGCACACTATTACGTATCATGTGTGAATGTGTGTAGGCGACTGTACAAGTTGTTATACGCTTTTCATTTTATCGAGTGCTATTGTTGTGAGCTTGTTGAACACGTCCAAACTATTCAAAAGTCAATTTTAGCGTGATTTCATTGCTAATCGACATTTTAATTGCCATAAAGGTTGTCTTCTCTATTACTAGCGTAACTCTATGGTCATTTAAATTGGAAATGTAGTGATATAGATAGAACAATGCAAAAAAGCGAACTAATTTATTTCTAGTAACTTTGGATTGATGTATAAATAGCAATAGATTTTCGTGGCTGACCTGAGACTGAATTATCATAGCCTCTCCCATATTGCTGTAGGATTTAATTTTTAAGTGGGCTCTTTTTTCATGCACGATAATACTTAGATTTATTTTATTTCAAGCCCATCACATCATGCAACTTTTGCTCCTGCCATGACCTTCATGTGCATATATTAAAATACATTGTGTATGAAAATCTCATGTGGCAATGGCAATGCCTAATCCGCAATTCCTTGCTAACTCCCTTTTATCCTTGTGATGCCCACACATTGGCCTAAAGTTATCTGTAGTTCACATTTCATTACGGTTTGCAATAATGCATAATATATTAAGCATCACTCAATGCGACTACAAATATGCTCAAGTAAAAGATGAGCATGGGCTTCAATCCCAAAGCTCTCTTATTATTATGAACCCTCCATAGTCTCTGTCTTATTGCCGCTACTAAATACTAATGTATTATTATTACTGCGTCTTAAAGAACAGAGATCCTAATTCATAAACCATTTGGAAAGCTATTTCAGTTTTAATAACTAATATGATAATGCCTCGTCAGTTGTCACATTTGCAATTATGAAACACTCCTTTATTTGCTTATATTTATAATGACAAGTCATATAAATATTTTCTTAAAAAATGAAATATTTATAACCATGCAGTTAGTTTGGGATTTAATGGCGTAATAGCATGATCAAATTTTAATAACTTTAAGTCAAAATAGCTACCCATATGAGGAGAAAGTTACAGCATGATAATGAGATAGTAAATCTGTGCTTTAATTATCCTTATACATTGCCATTATAGCAGTAAATCATTTTCAAAAATAATTTTTCAGATGTCAACGTTATCACGAAAGAGAATAATTCACTATACTAGTTCTGATCCTCAAAAACGAGTCAATGCAGCATTTTTGGTCGGCGCATACTCGGTATGATTAAATGTATATCATTAAATATATATTCACCATATTAACAGTTAAAATTGCACTCATACTTAATTTAATACATCCTTGTTTTAGATAATATATCTCAAGAAAAGTCCTGAAGAAGCATATCGCTGCCTTCTCGGACCGAATGCTCCACCGTTTGTTGCATTTAGGTAAATTAATTATAAATACTAGTTGCAATAATTTTTTAACATTCTTTTGTAGACTCTACGGTTTTTGAAGGTTTCGCCATTCATTGTACTATTTGACAATCTGCCAATGAAATGTTTTAATTACATTTGTTTCATTAAATTACCATTTTTCAGCCCGCATCAGTGCGATCTTTAGATGATGTGGCTATTATTATGTTAAAAAGTTGAGTCATTTTGTCATGCGGGAAAAATCATGAATTATAGTCTGGAGGGTTGGCATAGTCAATGGCTAGTAACTAACTATTGTTTCTCAGGTTTTAATTCATTTGCTGATTTGCTAATCTGTAGCAAGAGCAAATCCTAACCCTCATGTACATGTTTCTAAAATTAATGCCCATGTACAATTATATTTGTGTGGGTGCATAATGTGCATGCATACGTAATATCCATCTTAACTAACAGTTGTGAATGATCGTAACGCTTATTATCCCACTCTCCTAATGTATTCATTATTTTCTATTTTCTGTGTAGAGACGCGTCTTTCGGTACTGCATCTTTCTACATAACTCTATTAGATGTTTTCAATGGACTCCAAAAAGCACTTCAGTGCAAATATTTCGACTTCGATGACTTTGATGTCGACGAATATGAGTTCTATGAGGTACGTTGTTATTATTTATGAGTGAAATGATTGTATGGGACATGCTTTTATTTATCTTGCTTTTTTTTTTACAGAAAGTGGAGAATGCTGACTTGAACTGGATAGTACCAGAAAAATTTATTGCATTTTGTGGACCTCATCCCCGTTCCAAGATACAGAACGGCTATCCTCTTCATGCTCCCGAAGCTTATTTTAATTACTACAAACAAAACCACGTAACTACAATAGTTAGGCTAAATAGAAAACTGTACGATGCAGCTCGTTTCTCAAACGCTGGTTTTCACCACAAAGATCTGTTTTTTACCGACGGTAGTACTCCCAGTGATGCAATCATGAAGCAGTTTTTAGATATCTCCGAAAAAACCAGTGGGGCGGTTGCAGTGCACTGCAAAGGTTTTTATTAATATCTATCTAAACTTTAGCAACTATTTAAAAATTAGCTGATTCATTGAAATGTGTTGAGAAGTCATCGTAAGGACTATTAATACTAATTCAGTTTGTAAAATGTTATTTCTATAGCTGGTCTTGGTCGCACCGGCTCTTTAATTGGATGCTACATTATGAAGCACTATCGATTTACCGCGAGAGAAGCTATTGCATGGGTTCGACTCTGTAGACCTGGTTCCATTATTGGACTACAGCAAGAGTGGCTGGAAGAGTAAGTTTTCATTTTAAATTGGCATAAATATTTTCTGTGCAGAATTGCTTGAGGAAATTAAAAATGCTTCAAAAGATGAAATAAAGTGGACCTTTGATAATTTTCAGGAAACAAGATTATTTGTGGCAACTTGGAGATCAGCTGAAGGAGAAATCTGACCATCCAACCCAAAAATACCGATACCCTTTGTACAGCGTCAAGAGAAAACACGGTCAACTAATCATGGATGAAAACGCAAATGCTAATTCCAACATTAACAATGTCCCTATAATCAGTGGCAGCGACAACGTTCGCTGTATTTTAGCGCAAGTTGGGTCCATGAAACTGGAGGATGGAGAGGAACGATCTGGAGAGGTTATATTTTTAATATTTTTGAAAATCATGAATGTTGTTATAGTTTATTTCAAATCATTCTTTATACACAACAGCACAGTGAAATGGAGGACATTGTTTTCAAAAATAACCGTGTTGAACGGCTTACTGCTAAAAAGCGTGGCTGGTGTGTGTTAGTTTGGGTATGACAACCTTTGACAAAAATATTTTTATGCAGGCTTCAGCGGAAGATGAAGACGGTGGCACTTCATGTGGGGACAATGATGTTACGCAGGGAGATATGCTGAATAGGATAAAAGCTATACGACAGTAAGTTACCTGCTTCTGTGCAAATAGAAAAATTGAAAATTAAAATTAAAGAAAAAACTGGGAATAATGGAAACTTGAATAAATTACAGCTTGGGTGGAAATCGTGTTTTTGGAAACTCTTCCAGGTCTCACTTGGGATTGAAAGTCACTAGTCGCAAAGCTCAAGGAAATGAGCCTATTCGTGAAACTTCGAGAATGAAGCGTTCTGCGGGTCCAAACTCGTCTTCAGGATCAAGTAAAAGGTACGCTGTAGGCAATCTTCATTCTGCACATCAAGACTGCCTATCAAAATTTTCTTCTACTTCTCCTGCAATTCAAGCAAAACTTTTATTTCATATTGCTCTTGTGGTTTTATCTGTTGCAATCCATGCTATTTGTAGTAGCGAATATTCCTAATCGTCGTTTTCTTTCAGTTGCTAAAATAATGCCAAGTTCTTATGCTCTACTGCGTGCCTGATAATCCGATTATCATCTAATTCTTAAAAAAATATTTGACTGACTTTATCATGTTGCTTAAAATGCACGTGTTCAATGTAAACTGCATGTCTGTGTGCTTTAAAATTTCTGCTCATTTTATACTTGCACTTCCTAATTTCAGAATCCTTAGTGTGCTATGATTTTTAACATTAATAAAAATTTCTACGTCCATTTGTAATTTAACATAGGTGTGTGTCAATATCATTAGATAAGGGTATAGTGCTTTTTAATTTATTTCATTATAAATTTAAAACTTAAGACCGAGAGAATATTTTTAACTATTCAGAACCATTTCATTGGAGGGATGTATTGTTCCTGCGGGTTAATAACTAGTGCACATGTCACTAATTTATTACGGGAATACCATAAGCTGTTGTAGCCTTATTGACTCCGGCTAAAGTGCATAATGTATTATTTAGATATTTATTTTTATAATTTTATAATTGTGATAGAAAAACAACTGTGTACTTACAATTAGTTTAAATTTTAGTGATTTAAAATGTTTTCCTTCGTTATTTTGAGTGTCTTTCAAAACATTTCTTAATATTTATGATTTTTGAAAATCAGGGTCTTGGAAAACTTTATAATTTTATTTGAGGTTAACGAGACTACGTTTTCGAAACTTCCTTTCTTGCCTTTCTTGAAACTTTTAATTTTCGAGTATTTATCAGAACAAGACAACTGCCATATTTGATGAGCCGGTTGACTGGTTGCCCTTTTTTATTTGACATGAGTGAGGTGTCGTTGATCTGTGAAACTGATTCGAAACACTCAATTTTTCGATTCACTGTTGTATAAATCTTTTAACTAATATTTGTCAGCGATTTGAATGGAGTCCTAGTTCCCTATTTCCACTGAATTTACCTAGGGTGTTATTTTGTTTCTTTTGAGTTACAATTTATTTTTAATTTGCGTCAGAAAGAACTAGAAAAGCCTAGGTGTACTTACAATACTTTACTAATGTTTGGTTAATTGAAGGATTTCAAAATCTATATTTTCCAACCTAATGCTTGTAATTTGTCCCTTAAGGGAATACTCTTATATAAATGAATCACATTATGTTTATTTCTTATTATGCACTGTCGTAGATGTAACTGTTATGTTTAAAATGTGTAATATTTCTTTTGCAATGGATTTTTTGGCAATTTGTAGAAATCATTGGTTTTCTTTTTGTGTAAGAAATTGATATTAGTTCTGAGAAGCAAAATGTCATTTTATGTTGGGCACATTTTCTGTAGCTTTTTAAAACCTCACTGACAGCCTTATTGTATTAACTATGAAATGTGTGTTACCATTTATTTATATATAAGTATATTACCTAGGCTTTGTGACAATGATTGTCCGCAAAATAACTTATTCTGGGTTTCTGGTATTTCATTACGCTGCTGAAACGGGAAACATTGGGAGTAGACCGTACCGCGGCGCAGGCGCTAACTGTGGTTCTGGTTCTGCACGGCTACTGACCTTGTCGAAAGTGACGTTGCCTACAGCCGAAATGACTAGCTCTAACCTGCTCCTAGAACCTTTAGACAATCCAAACCCTAACCCTTGTGTCTCATGCAGCAGGAACGGCGGGTTTCTATCCGAAGTCCAAGCAAATCGCCCGATGACAAGATCTTTCTCCCGGTTGGCAGTCCCTCGAGAAGTGCACAGTCCTTGTCCGAGGACACTTCGAATTAAAAACCGCAGCAACGTCGGCACCACAGAGCGTAGCAATCCACATCTAGTGATAAAGCTACACGACAAAAATATTCCTGGTGCCACTTCGACGATCACATCCATGCAGAATTCGTCGTGCACCAAAGTCTCCTCTCTCCCTTCCAATTTCCCTCCCCGAGTGTACACGCGAGCGACGGCAAGAATACAAAGTGAGCCAACGAGCTCCTTAAAAATTCAAAATTTCAGTGTGGCAGGTTGTAACAATAATAAAGATGGCTACACTAGTTGCCAAACTTGGTCGAAAACATCCGCTGTTTATCGCTCGACGGTGGTGAGCAAGCATGGGGCTCCAAACAAGTAAGTTGGCCAATGGTTTGGCTAACAACTGCCACCTCCACTAATTGCTAACCCCTGAAATTGTACATACACAGTATATCAGTGACCAAAGTCAATTTTCATATGTTTCAATCCCTCTACCAAAAATTGTTGTTATTGCCTGTCGTTAATATGTAACATTATAATAGCCATAACACTACTAGCCCATGTCTCTAATTGTAAGCTCTGCTACAATCTAATCCAAAAATTGAGAACTCGGCGGTGCTAAATTCACAATGGGTCTTATAAATAGGTAGCTTTAACTGTGCCAGTTTTAACCACTTTAATTTCCTACCAAATCTTAATATTATTGTTAGGCACTATAAGGTGTAACCGTAGAATAGAGACGTCATTAATTATGAACATCGTAATACTTTTATTCTGTTCACGAATGTAGTACAGATCTTCTGTTATTAGTCTCATTGTTATTTCTCAATCCTTGTGGTAACACTTAAGACGTATGTGTAAATGTTTTTTTTACTGTATGTAAATGGAAGTGATATGGTATAGGATCTTATTTACTAAGGTAGTTGACTTGAATTGGTTGGGTTGTGTTGTTTAAGTCCGTTTTGTACCCGGAATCTCTAATCAAGTGTTCCTGTCAACCATTCATACTCGAGTGGATCTTTTTACCTTGCCTCCTTGTACTTATCTCGTATGTATTTATACACTCTGAATTCATTAGCTTAAAACTAAAACCTCATTTAACTGTCAGTAACTGCCAAATATTTCACATTTCTCATGCATATGATATCTTAAAGACTATTGACTATATTATTAATATACTTTGCATGTTAGAACTTAACTAGGAATCTATTTAGTTTAATTAATATCTACAATTAAGTGTATGAGATATGAAAACTTTCGCGCAATAATAGTACTAAGTACTTGGCTTTAAAGGTTGGGGCTTTAAAACGTGAGATTATAGTGTGTCTGTTTCATCTTCGCAGCTAATAATGCCTGTCCAGTTATTCACTGATAAAAAAGGATCTTTAAATGGGGCTGCGCTTCTGTCCCTAAGTTAACTGCTGAATGTTAGCTCAATGGGGTTTTTGTTTTGTTCTAATTAAGAGATTTTAATGCAAGGGGTTTGATCTAAGTATTAGGTAGCAATATATATTATTGTAATGCATAATAATGAATTTGCTCTATTTTAGTGCAATGTAAAAAAGACTTTTTTCTCTTCGTAACCAGGTGAGAATCTTAGAAAACGGCTAAATATATTAAAACTTTCAATACCTACCTATTTTAACTGTTTGTTCTTGATAGAATTATTTACTTCCCAAATTTTTGAATCTCTATGAAGCTAAGTTATCTCTTTTAAAAATATGCAGAGTTGTGCCATAATTTTTAATACTTCTAGTCTTTGAAGAAAAGTATGCAGCAGATTAAAATTTTAAAAAAACTCAGTCCCATTTGAAGATCTCTTACAGTATTTCAAATACTGGATTAATCTAACTCCTTTATAGTAACCAATAATTAACAAGGTGTGATGATAAGGCCTTCTGGTTTTAGTAACAAGATTCGCCAAGCAGCTATGGCAGGGAGAAGATGGGCCGGGTCATCTCAGATTTTTCGTCTATTGTCAGACAGAGCTGAACTTGATTCTTCCAATCAACATTAACTAATTACCACGAAGAATATTCTTTTTATATTGGAGGTAAATTTTTCGTTTTCTGCTCTCAGACTATCTCTATACCTTACAGTAATTGGTTTGCAATTATGTTTACTGGAACACGGTAGGTTTTGGGTTATGTACATTTAATTTCCGTTACTTCTTCTATGGAGCTGTTGAACAATTGTATTTGTTCTTTTATTAATTTTTACCTGTTACTGCGTGTGTGAGGCAGTCAATATTATTTTAGCATTTACTCCTGACAGAGTTGATAGGCTGGCACCTGTAAGTGTGATTCAGGCCATGGTTATCTGCGGCCTACCGAGTCGAGAAACATTAGTGTAGTTTTTTATTGGGAAAATATTAATCAGAGATGTAGAGAGGTTCACATGTTGTTGTTAGTTTGTAATTGATAATTCTGGGCTGACGTGAGCGATTTTAGTGACGGTTTTTATTAGCAACTTCCGATTTATAACGTAGTAACTGTTTTTGGGCTTCCGCAATTCTATAAAAACACATGAATCTTAAATTATTGTTGATGTTAAGAAGCTCGGAACACTCAGGTAGACACACAATATATGGGTAGCAATACATACGTATATCTTAATACAGCATGTTATATTAGCTTTTGGAGACACTTTAAAAGGTTCAATATATTCACACTAGCTCATATAGTAGGGAAACAATTAATAGTTACAAATCGAAAACTAAAATCTAAGTAGGATTAGGCTTAGTATCTTCGGTTTGCCTTTTTAAAATAATGATGAAAATCATTGTAGGCCGTAAATCTAAATGAGATTCGAAACTAAATAAATGTCAGTGTATTGACAGCGTAGCGTAGATAGTGTATATGTGTACAATACTTTGCCACTACGTACAATCGGGCCAATATTCTGCATTTGCTAGCAGTTAATGGCAAGTTCTAGGACGAAGCCTAACGCTGTTTAATTAACTCAATTCTTATGAACTATGGCATTTATTCATTTCATTAAGTACATACTTATGTCAATTACTGTGTTTATTATGCCAATCTACTTTTTTTGAATTCATTACAAGCTTAGCCTTGTAAATTAATGGAAATATCTTTTGATTAATTTTACTTTTTTACTCGTGTTTAACATTTCTTCTTCGTTTATGATATGAGGTCTTTCGAATGCTTCAGAAAACAACATTTACTGGGTTCCCATTACTGACATTAATTATTGCTCTATTGATATTCATGGCTACACTATATTTTTTGAGAATGAAGCAACTAATGTTTCCGTATTTGAATTTTGCAAAATGGTTGGCATTTACATAATATATGTTAGGCTATCATTTTTTTCTGACTATGACATTCTAATTCGTCTTTATTATAATTTTAAATAAAAATATTTATCAACCTCTAATCTTTATGCCATGAAAATCAACAGCCAAACAATAACCGTTAACGTTTTACCAAATGTAAGGAAGTGGTACAGAATTTAAGTAAACTAAGAACCTTACATAAAGAGTAGATATTTAATGGCTAACTTCTAACTACTAACCAGTCAATAAGCAAAGGTTCAAGGAGTTGCCTATTGTTGTCATTCGTCAGGATGTAAGTGTATTAAATTTTCAACTTTTAGACAATGGGGAATTGAAGTGCTAAGCAACTAATTTATGTATTCAATTTGCCGATGCGGTAAAAAAAATTCAAACACTACACATTGTACTCCTTTTCCCATTTCTGCATTAAAAATTGCAAGTTTATTAAAATGGATATGTATACGACACCAGGAAAAGTTTTGGCTAGGTATATTAAGCTATTAAATTGAGCTTATATATTCCTTTAAATATTTTTTCGATTTAATCAACTTTGTGAATTTTATCATAAGTAGCCTTTTCAAAGATTCTTTGGATTTTGAGACTGCTGCAACACTGAATCAGCAGTAATGACATCAAGTAAGCGTTGTTAGAAAGCCATATAGACAATGACGGTATACCGAAACTTGACAACCAAAAGTTCACAACCTGGGGTAGTGAAGCTTCACAACCAGAGAGTGAATCTTCACAACGAGAGAGTTTATCTTTAAAATCAGAGAGTGAAGCGTTACAATAGGGTTTAAGTGACGGGTATGTATACTTAGATGGCCTAAATTGGA
>JAAAYG020029751.1:2395-15767 GCA_009936455.2 Tomocerus minor
AGTATGGACATTTTGGGTGCCCAGCTGTCCTTTTACTCTTTCTGCATAATCGGAGGTATCGGTCTTTTAGGGTGGGCACAAGGAAAGCCTTTTCTCGATATGCTTAACATCGGTGTAAGGTAAGTCATGAGATTTCTATGTAAAGATAGATTAAATTATGCGACCAATATTAATATTGTCTTAAAATACATCATTAATGTCATTAGCCTAAAGGAAATTCATTACATATTCATGGAAATAAGGGCCGATAGTTGATGTATTTATTTTCGTAAAGTTATCGTCTATTAAAAGCAAATATTGTTTAGTTGCATAATGACGAAAATGCACAAAGTATATATTCTGTTTTTGTATATTTTTTTTTAGTTTGGCTGTAGCAGCTATACCGGAAGGACTGCCCATAGTTGTGACTGTCACTCTTGCTCTCGGAGTTATGAGAATGGCCAAACGGAATGCTATAGTTAAAAGACTTCCGATTGTTGAGACTCTCGGTAATAAACTAATTAAGAAATAGTTTCATTTTTAACTGTTCTCTATGTGTCAATAAATTATAAGCATTGAATATGATTGTTGCAAACGGTCTGTTAATGCAAACTCAGATTTATCCACTTCAAATGTAAGCTAATGCTGATGTGATGAGATGGAATTTTTAATGATATGTAGGTTGTGTCAATGTTATTTGCTCTGACAAAACGGGAACATTAACGAAAAATGAAATGACGGTGACCACTCTAGTAACCTCAGAAGGGATTTCTGCGGAGGTGACTGGTGTCGGCTATAATTCTGTAGGCGAAGTAAAATTTCGAAGTAGTCAATATATAAACTCTAGGGATGCAAAGCAATCAGTATACAATCTACTAGAGGTATTTTGAATGATTAAACAGTATTAGAGATTCATATTTTTAAATTTGCTACTTGTGCTAGTTAACAAAGTGGGCTGAATGAATAGAATTTTTAAATTTTTAATGCTAAAAATTCAATTTTAATTAGGTTGGTTGTGTTTGCAATAATGCTGTGATAACAAATGGAGTCCTGAGAGGGCAACCAACAGAAGGAGCCTTAGTGGTCGCCGCAACAAAGGTGACATACAATTTTGTAACTTTCCAGGAAAATAGGAAATTTCTGGTGTTAAACTATTGCAACGTATTTTTGAAACTTTTCTCGTAGTTCGGGATGCACGGAATCCAGGAGCAATATTTGAGAGTTCAGGAGTTTCCTTTCAATTCGGATCAGAAAATAATGGCTGTAAAGTGTACTCCTAAAGGACAAAGTTCAGTGGACTCGGAAATATTTTTCGTTAAAGGTGCTGTTGAAAGACTAATTAAGCATTGCACTGCGTACAGTGAATTTGGGGTGTCAAAGCCAATGAGTGCAAAGAAAGAAGAAGAAATTCTATCTGTGTCATACGACCTAGGACGTCAAGGATTAAGAGTGCTGGCTTTGGCCAGGGGTCCATCGTTTCAAGAGTTAGTGTTCATCGGGCTGGTAGGGATGCAGGATCCTCCCAGGCCTCATGTCAGAAGTTGTATTCAAACTTTGGTCGCCTCGGGTATTCAGGTCAAAATGCTAACTGGTGATGCACAAGAAACTGCACTCTCAATTGCTACAATGGTAGGAATGGACACTTTACATGGATCGTGTTTGTCCGGCCCAGAAATGGACAAGATGGATGATGTCATGTTGGAAAAAATCGTTCCTCAGATTTGCGTGTTCTATAGAGTTGCTCCTAAGCACAAACTAAAAATTGTTAAGGTGAGAAAAATTAATATATCAGGTAATTTCAAGCGACCAGTCTTTTTATTCCAGTATTATTGATTAAATGTATTTTATACTTTCAGGCCTTACAAAGTCAAGGGTACATCGTAGGGATGTCTGGTGATGGTGTTAATGATGGTGTTGCTTTAAAACGTGCTGACATTGGTATTGCGATGGGGAAAAATGGAACCGATGTTTGTAAAGAGGCAGCGGATATGATTCTCATTGATGATGATTTTCAAACTATTGTGTAAGTCACTGACAAGTTTTCATAAAGTGACGAATATGTTTCATGTATTTACATATGTATATTAACTAATGTTATTTGTTTTTTATTTATTAGGGCTGCTATTGAAGAAGGAAAAGGGATATTCTACAATATTCGAAACTTTGTCAGGTTTCAGCTCTCAACAAGTATTGCAGCTCTTTGTCTCATAGCACTGGCAACTTTAATGGGAATTCCAAATCCATTGAATGCTATGCAAATTCTGTGGATTAATATTATCATGGATGGCCCTCCAGCTCAAAGGTTTGCTGGATAATAATTTTGCAATTCTATCTTGATATGGAAATGAACAGTTGGATTCTGTACTACCTACTGCATTGTTGAGGCACATCTGTATTTAGTTATTCGTATTTATAGTCTTGGAGTAGAACCCGTGGATAAGGATGTGGTGAAGAAGCCACCCAGAAATGTTAAGGAGCCAATGATTACCAAGTCTTTAATAGTAAATGTTCTGCTATCTGCCTTCATAATCATAACTGGAACTTTGTGGGTATTCAAAAGAGAGGTAGGTGGCTGATTGTTTTAATAGCTCACAATTGTAAGAGTTTGAAAATTGGAAAAGCATTCCTTTATTATGTTTTATAGATGAGCGACAATCAAATAACCCCCCGAGATACCACAATGACTTTCACCTGTTTCGTTTTCTTTGACATGTTTAATGCTCTAAGCTGTCGATCTCAGGTAATTGGAAAATATTAACATTTTATAAATCTGTGTAGTTACAACTTTACAAGTCTGTAGAATGTACTTTTGTTTCTTCATTAGGAAAAATCCATTTTCGAAATCGGATTCTTTTCAAACCGTATGTTTTTATTCGCCGTCACGGCATCGCTTGTTGGCCAAATGATGGTCATCTATTTCCCTCCCCTTCAAGCAGTTTTCCAAACGGAAGCTCTTACTTTTCGAGGTAATTTTTGAAATTATAAATTTGCTAACATTGTTGACTATGACTATGTACTGAACTGTTTTGCTTATTTTCAAATTACTACATAGGTAATAACTATAAACTTACAAATTGCAGATATTTTGGGACTTATCGCTCTCACGTCAACGGTTTTTATTGTTTCGGAAATTAAAAAACTACTGGAAAGAAGAACGAATTCTCGTCCATACTCTTATAAGAGGAGTAAGTTGGAAGATTTAGTGTAAGTAGCAGTTTAGATGTCAAACGAAACAATCGTCAATCAGTTTATAAATCTAATTGAAGGAATTTGCCGTTTGAGCTGCTAGCCGGCAATCTTGAAAAAATGTACACAAACTTCACACTATTTAGGTTTTTCTTCAGTTTAAAAACTGTTCCATGGGACAGTCTAACAACTGCCAAAAATAATATCCCCACCCCAAAGGATGTAGACTATGTGAGTGGGGGTAGTAAAGCAGATGTGCTTTAAAAAATGTTCACATGTTGGACGGACCGGTGTTAGCAATTCATATCAAAATTGTATATCAACCTTTTATTTGAGTAGTGCGATGATTTCTGGGGCATTTACTTTGATCTTTTAGCGAGGTTTGTAAACACAATCAACAAAAAACTTGAATTTTGTTGAAGATCTTCTCCAATAATAAATAGTATGTTTAATTCTGTCGGTACCCATTAGGTATTTATACTGTTGTTATTTAATATAAGTTGGTAAAATATGAGTGGAATTGTTTAAGGTTATTTATCCCATTTGTTGTTTTTGCTATAATTTGTTGTGCCTCTCAACATCGCCGATTTTTCAATTCACTCAAGTTAAACATTGCATAATAATAATGTTTTTCCTGCTTTGGAATTCCGCATTTATATTTTCTAAATATTTTTGTATGTGTGTGATAATATGTAGCGTGATTCGTTTTGTAAAGTGAAGTGAAATGTAGGAAGTAAAAATGTGTAGCCAAATCTATAGGCATTCATTGGCTTCAGTGTGTGAGTGCTGTTGTAAAATCATCTCAAATGAAAACATGGATCAAGAGAAAAGTATTTACCTCAAGATGAAAACTATATTACCTACTATTGTTAAATATTTGGCAAATTTTTATTCTTATGTGCACAATGTATTTACAAGAATTCATTGCAGCAAATAAAGACTCAAGATAATAATTATTACAAACTGTCTATACACATTATAGTTAGCAAGCCCATTTATCTGATAGAATAGAACTACGGATTAATTCTTATAATAGGATACAACTTATTTTATTACGCATTTAGAGGCATTATGCATTTATCATATTATTGGTACTTCTACATTAGGTAAAGAATGATAGTATTTTACGTATTTAAATGTTACACCGTAATTATTTCTAGGCTTTATCAAAATTCTAATCATGTAAAAATTCCTGTCACTTCGCTTTTGAACCAATATAATAGTAAAAGTTGGCAATTAAAATGGCAATTTCTAAGGAGAAATCCAACCCTGTTTCTTTCAGTACATTGAATATATGAGTGATAGAAAATATTTTCTTGGATTCGAAAAATTCACAATTTAATTAGGTACATAAAGGAGACTTAAACGATGATGATTAGTGTATATGAACACAAACAAGAATGGATCGAATTTCTGACGAAATAATTTGCATGAGAGTGACCAGGAGGATCATGGATTGGAAACTACTAGAGATACATTATAAATTACGTGCTATAGAGCTGAGGTCATTAAAATACGAATGGGCCATTGCTTCATCTGAAGAAAGTCTTAGACTCGGATTGCATATCAGTAATCTTTGAAGCAGATCTCTACCTTTGCTATTTAGTTTTGGGACCACCTGAGCTAAGGAAATGGTTGGATGGTAAATAGGAAACGGTTTGTAATCAGGCAGTTGAGTATGTCCCGGCCAATTTTCTTCTGTTGGCGTCCCAATAATTTTGAAGATTCGCTTTAGTTGATCATCAGCGTCACTTCCAGGGAAAATTGGTCTACCCGAGTTACTCAATTCGGCAAATATACACCCGGCAGACCACATATCAATAGAGGTGTTGTAAAGTTTAGCCCCAAATAAAACATCTGGAGGACGATACCATAGTGTGACAACTTCAGCAGAGTAGCATTTCACTGGTATACCAAATGCCCTTGCTAGTCCAAAATCAGCAAGTTTTAATTCTCCATTTTTATTTATAAGTAAGTTTTGAGGTTTCAGATCTCTATGCAGAACGTTGTGACCGTGACAAAATGCTAATCCCCGAAGTAATTGAAACATAAAAGATTTCACCACGTCTAAATCAATATCTCCATTTAGGGAATCGAAGTACTTCTTTAAATCTTGATCGCAATGTTCAAAAACTAGAGTTAATTTTTTGTCGGAATGAAGGACATCATAGAGTCGAACAATGTTACGATGTTTTAACTCTTTTAAAAGACATATCTCTCTCAGGGCTGAGGATGGAACACCCTCGTCTTCATCGTCTAGACGAACTCTTTTTAAAGCAACTATTTCCAGTGTTTCTCTGTTCTTTGCCTTGAAAACGGTACCGTAGGTACCCTCTCCAATTTTTTCTAGTTTCTCGTATTTTTGCATGCTGTTTTCGAATATAAAAGTGTATATGTAATTCTTCACCTTTGGATTGTGAATCAAAATTTTAAACAAGCATGTAAAGTTTATGTATGAGATATTCGAAATGGATTACACGTTCACTGTGTCACACTATCGTACATTGAAATCATGGATGTCCTATTTTACTTTGAAAGTCTCAGTCTTTTGAATTTTACAACTTATTTCTTATCACACACATCGCTTTGTCTCTTGGCCTTGTTTACAACGCTGCAAAGCCAATTTGTACTCGGAATTTGTAGGATTCAATGAAATGGCTTTGTTCATATCATCAACTGCTTCAGCAAAGTAACCTAAAAGACAAATTCAATCATTGGAACCATTGTAGCCAAGTAAATAGGTGCATTTAGCTTATAATATATTATTATAAACTAGCTTAATAAATTTTAATTATAATAGGATTCATCTTAGCGTATACAATACATAGTATTTAAATTAGCTATATATAGTTTTTTACCCATACGGTACAATATAGTTCCTCGATTATAGTAGGCAGAAGAAAAATTAGAATCATGCTTCAAGGCTTCATTGTAGTCTTTAATGGCATCTTCAAATTCCACTTTGAAATAGAGAATGTGACCTCGGTTATTATAGGCGATGGCTTTATCGTTATTCTGAAATATATAGAGAAAAATCAGTTGTAAGAGCAATCGATCCCGGTAAAATCCCAACTATCAATTAAAGCATTTCGTAACGATGCGGAAAATTACTTGATGAAAATGCAAAGGATTAAATATTGTTGAAATAAAGTTGTAGTCCAAAATGACCTGGACAAACCGGAACTAACCGAAATTGTGGAGTCCTGAGCACATGCCTCAATCCACTTTGAATACAAATTATAAGCTTCTGTTAATTTATTGTCTTTAAGAAAGTCTTCGCAACTGTTAACAATATCCGTCAATTTCATTCTTCAAATACGAAGAGGAATATTGAATTATTGACAATGCGCAATGAAGGAAAATATTCTTTCTCCTTTCTCTGCTGACTGGAGATTCTGCGAGTTCCAGTTCCGATGTTGCTTTCTCTATGTTCGGAGTGAAAGCCTTCTATAGTTCAAAGGAGCAGAAAGTGGTCTCGCTGAATGCAGCAACGCGCGTAAATCAAATGTCAATTTTTGCATTCAGTTGACGTGTCAATCTCGGATCTCTAACCGGAAGTAATAGGAGATAGAAAAGAAACTCTAAAATATTTAATTATGGGCTATCTTTATCACCGCATCGTGATGCATATCGCATATCAAAGATATTTCTTCGTGAGTTTATTTTAACAATTTAGGAAATTAAAGCTCCATAAATCTAGTTAGAGAGTTCGGTGCTGGTGAAAGTCGCAGAACGGAATGACAGAGCAGTGAACTGTCACTGCAATTCGACATACGGAAATTTCTTAGTTATCATTTTCTTAAAAGAGTAGGAATACTTTAGGTCAAACGAATTGTGTAACTTATCGATTGATTTAGGATTTTCCTGAAAGAAAGTTTTCATCATGCAGTTCTCTTTCAGCGTCTTGCTCAGTGCCCTTTTCTTGGCTTACATGTTACATTCAATATACAGTCTTGTTCAAATATTCATTCCGCCTTCGTGCAATGATAAGCATTGTCTCAAATCTTTCTTATCAACGAAACCGAAACTGGAACTAGTGATTTGTACCTCCACAAAGGGATCTATTAGTCGAATCGAGGAATTAACACTTGTTGATCAGTGGGTGCCTTTTGAGTACGAGAAGGACTTCATTTCCAGGTGAAAAGAGATTTTCTCAGCCTGCTCAATTTTCAAAGTTAAAAGGCTATTTTCTTTTATTTTGCATTTCATTTTTCAGAAATATTACCATTCAACTACCGTGGAACACCAGGAGAAATGGCACTTTGTTCCTATATGCATTTGTTACTCCAGAATCCAAGTCACCTAAAGATACCTGGGACCAAAAAGTGCGTTATTCCCATACTACCCATGCTATATTTAAACTTACTCAGTATTTGGTACCGGAAGCCAAAACATTCAATTTACTACAGGATGACAATATTAAGGTATTTCATTTTTACATGATTTTAATACTTATAGTATTAAGTCCCCCACGTCAGCAAAATTAATGTCTCCATATGGTGTGAACTAATAATTTATTTTCTTTTTGTGTCTAGCCGGAAGAAACTAAAAAGAAGACAACTGTTGGGAAAGATAAACCAATATCACACATAAGTAAGAGGCTAAGACTGTCTATGCTTACAGATCTCCTTGTGCTGCCCGCACGAGAGTTGCCACAAGATTTTGGGCCATTAATACGGTTAGAAGCCTGTGTTACATTTTAAACTATACAACTCTTAATGTACTATAGTACTTAGTACTATCTGTTCTTGGTGTACCTAATGCATAATGCCCTTTGTTCATTATCAGATTAATATCATCAGACACATATTTGCCACCCTTGAGATTTGACAAATTCAACAGCCGCCTTAAGGATTTTTTCCCTGTGAATTCTTCAGAAGACAGCTATACTATGGAATTCGAGTTCAGTCCGATGTCCATAGGTCTTATAAGGTAGTCCGCTACCACTGCATTTCCTTAGTGTTTTAAATGTTCATACATAAATTATGTTCCAGCAAATAAAGTTAAATTCTTTTCAGAATGGGATTTCAGTTTGAACAAGCAATGGACATGATGCAGGGCATTGGGTTCTCTGTCAAAGATATGGACGAAGTTAAAGGAATATTCACGGAAACTAATGTTTATCTGTTGACCTTAACAATGCTTGTGGCGTCTGTACATGTATGATAATTTTGTTTACTATCTTACTGTGGGTACATAGATTTTACATTTTTTTCTTGTTTGAAACTTTCACAGCTCCTTTTTGACTTTCTGGCATTTAAAAACGACATTGTTTACTGGCAAAATCGGAGAACGACTGTTGGATTATCTTCTAAGACGATTTTATGGCGGTGCTTTAGTCAAATTGTTGTTTTTCTCTACCTTCTGGAGGAAAAGTCAAGTTTACTAGTGATTATACCAGGAGGTGTTGGTGCTGTGATTGAGGTAATAAACATTGATATGGGTTTTACTTACACGATAGCAAATGCACACGTGCTAATACGTACAAGAAATTAATACGTACTATACACAGAGCACCAACAACAGCTACTAATATGAAAGCAATGTGGTTATGATATCGTAAACATTATTTCTCCTTATGTTTCTCTTGGAATATTAAATGTCATGGATTGTTTCTCAATTTCCGTTTGTGTTTTAGATATGGAAAGTCACGAAAGCTTATAAAGTGAGCTTTGTGTTTGAGAGAGGCATGCCTCGAGTACGCTTCGGGCAGCTTAGTGCTTCTGAGAAGAAAACTGCTGACCACGATGTAGAAAGCATGAAATATCTGTCGTATATCCTGTATCCTTTAATCCTGGCTGGAGCTGTTTATTCCCTGCTGTATACTCCGCATCGAAGGTTGGTCTTCACTACAATTTATCATATTTATTATATTATCCATTTAAATTATCATTTATATATATTTGATGTTACGTCGCGTGCAGAACTTGTATCACAATTTTTATGAGATTGAAAAATGCGGTGTATTTAATGACTGTTTAAGAAGCAGAAATGAATTAATAGTTTACCTTGAAATATATATAAATGTAAGAATTGGTTTTTGTAAAACAGTTGGTATTCATGGACCATCCAGAGCTTGGTTAATGGGGTATACGCGTTCGGGTTCTTGTTCATGTTGCCGCAGTTATTTGTGAACTACCGTCTGAAATCCGTTGCTCATCTCCCATGGCGTGCTTTTATGTACAAGGTACTTTTCATACTTTTTATTGGTATAATTTTTCCCTTAGAAATAAGTTTCACATTACCCATTCGCCCGATGTTAATCAAAAATATATTTTGTTCCAAACACAAGGGAGTGTTGAATTTCCTGAAAGTAATATAGTTTGAGAAGAGTTTCAGTTACGTTATGATAGTTTAAGTATTCCCAAATGAGTTCTGGGTTTTATTTATGTCGTCTCTAGAAGGCGATTTAGTATCTCAGACTCAAAGGATTTGAAGTCAAGTGATACAAAGGTTTAAGGTACCGAGGACTCACAAAATTAATAACCAAAAGATCAGCTATAGTTTTTGAGTTGATGGTATGCAAATAAAAAGATGCTTTCTCCGTACTTGCTGAAAGACAATTATGAATTGTGCAAATATTTTATTTCCGCTGTAGTACATTGTAAGCCTGATATAAACCGGAAATATTAACGAAATAGGAAACTGTAAGCTTACTGTTTAGAGTTTCTCTATATAAGATAGATAGCACATAACGATATATTTTGTAACGGCTTATATAAGATTTGCTTAAAAATAACATTAGTTTTTTTAAGCTTGTCTTTGTGTTTAAAGTCAGTATGATATGAGATTCAATTCAATGAATGTGATAGGAACAAATAGAAAGAGGTTTTCATGACTGTTATAACTTTCTAACATGTATAACAACATTAGAAAAAGGAATAGCATGGGAAGAAAATGAGTTTCACTGATGTTTTTAAGCTTGTAATACTGTAGAAAACCCCTGCAGAATTTCCAATGACAGCAGAAGAGTCTCAGTGGCTTGGGAGTTTTTTTTACGACGCTATAAAGAGGTGAAGATTGGATGCCATGCATTGTATCTCTTTTTCTATCGACTTTTGTAGAGTCAGGTAGCTCTCTGTAGATTCCTAGATTTTCCCTACATATAATTTGAAATTCAAACAAGAGAAAAGGCTCAAGTGAAGTTAAGCCATAAGCTTTTACGTCGTTGTCGTCGTCAACCTAGCTAAAAGTCAAAGCAGAATATATTAACCGGATTTGGAGAATCTTCTTTTGCTTTGTTTTAGCTGACGGCGCTAAATGCTAATAATACTGGGATATTCTGGCCGCCTGTGATACTGTAGCAAGGCCAGGGTAGTTAGAATATACGTATAATATAAGCAGTAATGTAGGTTAAAGTATGTATAGAGAGTAATAATAATAAGTTTGTAAATTGATGCACTTTGGTTGTAGGGAAGGAAAATAGTTGGGAAAGAGTGGAAACTAATGAATGATATGTTATAAAAATCAGTTGAATATTAGCTGGGAAAACAAGAGAAAGCTAACATTTACTTTTGATATTGTATTACGCAGGCATTCAATACCTTCATTGACGATCTGTTTGCATTCATTATAACAATGCCGACGGCTCATCGTATGGCTTGCTTCAGAGACGACATAGTCTTTCTCATCTATCTCTACCAAAGATGGTAAGACTTGTACAATTCCTATAATATGTGAATGCATCTTATTATTAACTGTATTCTTTGTATTCCAAATACTATCTAAACATTCCACAAACTACGTACAAACAGAAGACGCTTAAGAATATAATATTGTGGAGGGCGGACGGATACTTTCGCCAGTTTCGTTCCTTGCTTTGCTTTGCTAGTATATGAATTGGGTCGGAGAGTGACGTGACGTGAGTCAGTTCACTGAGCTCATTTTCATTTTATTTTAATTTATGGTTTGCGGAGCGGAAACTTTCACCAAGCTTTCCCTCTTCTCATCCTTTTGAGTATCTGTTTGAGCATTATACACGGTTTACGTACCTAACTCATGTCTCTCTCTCTCCTGCCTTTACTCTTCTGGCCAACCAATTCAGAAGAGAGAAAGAGAGAGAGAGAGAAGTCTGAATAGACGGAGGAGTCAACTTTTAGCTTTCTTTTCGTCTTCTGTGTGTGCTCTGTTGTCTGAACGTTAGAGCCCTGAAGGTCCTTGTGCCTCTTGGCACCACTTTAGAAAGCAACTCAAATTAAAAATTCAACGCTCTCTTCACAACTGTTCTCTCGTTTATTGTATTTAGGTTATATCCTGTGGACAAGAGCCGACTGGATGCAGGAGGCGAATTCGAATTGGAAGTTGATGCGAGTCAAATGGAGAAGGAAGTTAAAAGTGGAGGCAGCAGTAGCAGTAACGGCTCCAACACTAAGAACAAGAGTCAACAGAAGAACAAGAGCCCAACCTCTCAAGAGAAAAGTTTGTCGGATAAGAAAGGCGACTAAGAGGATAGGGATACTATGGACTCGGGATGATATTGTTCTGGCTGCCCAGACTCCACTTTCTCCTCTATCAAAACTTGCAAACACACCCACATATATATACTAGAGCAACTAACTAATAGAATAATGCATACAGACTCCTCGTCTCTAGCCTATAACCTCTGTTAATAATAGTAGTTGAGTGATGCAGTATTCATTCATAATGGCCATTCAGGAGTATTGTAGACTTGACTCTATCGTTCTCCAGACTTTCACTTAAACTTTCAACTCATCCTCTTCCCTGTGTCTGTAGGCTCATCTCTGTTATCATCCGTCACACGGCATAGCCGAAAACTAAAGGCGTCGTCACTCTCTCTGTACATGCCTCCAAGTCATAACCTAATAATCCTCAAATATTGTATTTTGTCATTTGTGACCTTTCCTACCCAGAAGCATTATAGTATAACTATTCCAGATAAGAGTACTCTACATTTTACCTTATAATATCCTAGCATCTTATTTCATTTAAAATGCAAAAGCCCACTCACGAAAGTAACTTTTCCCTAAAGCATCTCTACATAGCTCTATACAGATCGTTTTGTCTCGTTTACTTTCTCCTGAAATTGCCATCATGATTCACCATGCAATGATTGAAAATACTTTTTACCTTGCTAACTCGAGTCTGTAGGTGCACAATAGAAACAAAGATGTACAAAATTCTAAGACTATCTTCTTATTTTCGTTACTTCCAGTGAAAGTTATTTAGGTGTGCTACTTTAAAGGTTAGTGCAAGAAGACACCATGTTTGATAATTGATAACCTAGTGCTAGGCATATTTGTATAAAGAAAGTAAAATGCAGATGTTACATTGAGCATTACATACAAGGTACGGTACCATAACTTACGGAAACTTGACTTAGTCCATAATATAACTTTACTTTGGTTGGTCCTATACTTACTTACCTCTCGTGTTTAACTACGCAGACTAGCTAGACGCCTAAAAGTAGGCACTTATTATTATGTATTCAGATGGTGTATGATGGATGAAACCAAAATGGGCTGCATAATGCATGTAGTGAGTAAAATCATGTGAAGCATTCCTCTACAGAATGAAAATGTACATAAATTATCAATCGCTGTCTTGCTGGGCTCACTTGACGTTGATGTGAGTTGGAAAGGTGGTAAGCCTTTAAGTTATTTAGCAACTATCCTAACTCGTTAAATAAAGTACTTCAAAGTCACGGTAGTAATAATAGAATTTTCACTCTGAGTGCACGTCGTCCGTGCGCGCACAATTTCATTGGGTCAGGGAGCTTATAATTAGTTTAAAGTTTACCCACCCATACCAGAAAGTAATTACAAGGGAAATAGGCGGATCGTGTAATTAAGTCTAGTTTAGCAATCTTGAAAATGGCTGTTTCCAATGTTAACGTATTGATTTAACGCAAATATATGGAAATCTGATTGTGCACAGATAATAGTGTTTATTACACATGTCACTTTACGCTCTGTTAAAAGCATTATTCGATGCATAATAAATGTGATACTACAATTTAAAACGCTAACACTCATTGCAATAGTTTTTTCGCACTTGTAGCATACGCATCATCATTTCATGCAAAACATTTACGGGAAGAATGGAATTGTCATACGAAAAATAACTTTCTGACTTGTATTTACCATTATTTCTGCATAGCTGGAGAATTTTTGTCCTCCTGTTAATGAAAAGCTGAAAAGACATGAATTAAGGGTAGATTTTGAGTTTATGAACTGCATATAGGATGTAA
>JAAAYG020029762.1:1800-12178 GCA_009936455.2 Tomocerus minor
AATATATATTAATAAAACAAGAAGATTTTATCTTGCTTTTAAAACAACTAATTGAATATTGTCCAATAATATTACATTCTAATAGATTTTAATGCGTAGAATCAGAAAAAAGTATAGTGACAGATTCTGAAAGAAATTAGTTTAGATTTAGAATCATTCTGGAACGCAAATATTTAGAAAATATAGTTTGGAATTACTTTTTGATACGATCATCAACAACATTGTAAAAACATGATTTTTCTCGGATTCTAACAATTGAAATCTATGAAAATATAACTTTAATGGACTATATTCAATTAGATTTTAGCTAGGGAAGCACAAATTCTGCAAGGTTACTCCGTTAGCATAATATAACTTTCGATTCTATTACCGTATTTTTCACCCGTATTTTCACCCACATTTGTTGGTGTTTCTACCAAAAGGGTATACATGGTAGCGACCTCTCTGGCGTTGGCTTTTTGAAATTCCGGCACAAATATGTTCTCGATATATTTCATGTAACTAGAGAGAAAAATAATTTAATACACATATATGTGATCATTTCAGTAAGGGACAAACTAGTGCTAAAGTTTCTGTCTTTTCTGACTTTAATGAAACTATTCAGAGGTACGTGTGGGTACATGGATGCATGAAAAGATACTGTTCTTAAAGAGGAAGTAAAACAAATATATTTTGATGAGGAGAATGATATCCTTTTCAGGATTTCTGGAAAATTCGTCGTGTTCATTTGTATAATTGGGTAGTTTGAAAACTAAATAGTTTAACTTTCAAGTTTACTAATCTAAAGTTAGTGTGTACATGTGCGGAGATAAGTAGAATGCATAGCATGTTATGTCCGTGTCAGGTTTGAAATTAGAGAACATCTAAATAAACCATTAGCCTGGCTTATGTTCTTGTTAGTATGGGAAAGTTTTGTTTGTAAAAACACAATTTTCATAGTTGCATTGGGCATTAAGCTAATGCGTCAGAGTTAGTTAGTGTTAGCTTTTTGTCGCTCCGTCCTTTCCTTCTACTGCAGCTACATTGTATAATGTAGATATGTAAAGAGGGAAAACGTTGTGCAATTATCAGATTATCACCCAGTTTTCGTACTTATGGTGTTGCTCTTGTCTTATCTCGCTATTTTGGGACTTGCCCAACAATCCCAACAAACGACATGTTTACAGATACTGCTAGCTATTTGTGCAGTGTAAGTAAAACAAGCTAAACGACATATTTTTGCAATTTAATGGCTGAGCAAGGCTATTGCTGGCTTTGTAATCTACCCAATGAAGTTACGATGCTCATTTCATTCACAGCACTACAAGTTACATACATGATACAAAAAGAAGTTCTTTTGCAGCCGCGACTTTATGCTGGAAAATTGAAATTAGGATTTTTTTGTATATAATGGTCATGTCTGCTAGTTGTATGTTTATTTTTTACTAGGTACTCAGTCGAATGATCTTTACACATAGGTTGATTTGCTGTGGCAGGATTATCGTTGAGGGTTGCTCCTATGAAAAGCAACACATTAGAAAACAAAAGAAACCCAAAATTGTTTAGATCAGAAGTTTATCAGAACGAATACAGTATTAACAATGTACTTAAACCGATTGAGAAAAGTCACGCTCAGGGGGAGAAAAAAATTCAAGGAGACTCACGAGGGAAATAGTGGAAGCGACAAACTTTGTTCTTTACTTTTGCTTTATATTTCTTATGTGCATTTTCAGCTTTAGCTCTTGCCTTGTCCTTGTGAGACTTTTTTATTTCACAAATGGGAAAATAAAAAATATTAAAGAAATTGCACCACTTGATTGACAATTCGTTGAAAAATGTAAAAGCTCAGTTCGTGTATACACACAACTGTTATTAAGTCCCAGAGTGTTGCTAACACTGTACAGATACGTGTTACATTCAGAAGAATGAGCTGCTATGCGGCGGAAAATAACTGTCTAATAGTAAATGAGACTTTGGAATTTTTTGTTAAATACTGAGCAGCCAATGAGTGCCCTCGCACAAATGAGACTTTCACTCCATAGAAGTTAAAATAAACTTTGTATCTAAAATAAGTTCATAAAATCCCGTGCCCTACATGCGTTTAAACTTATTGCTCTGCGAGAAATAAGAAAATAGAAGCTTGGGAACTCCTCGGCGGATACTGGGGGAGAAGATAGCAAATCTAATGTTATGTCCTTAATGTACTTGGAGAAAATTGGATGAGTAGATGTATGGGTGAAACTAAACCTGTTCTAAAGGTAAAAGTAGCCAAGAATGTGCTAACTGCATTTCAACTGTCGGGGTTGATGGTATACAATTTCTGTTAATAGATTCTCTGAATTCTATTAGCTTCGATCTTGTCATTATCTCAAAATAAAATAAAAGAATACAAAATAATTTCCCTCATTGTGCCACCAGTTTATTTCGGCATGGCACTACGACTTTCAGCGTCAAAATTGATTTTTTCGCGTACCAACTAACTTTCAATTGACATCAAGAAGATGAGACAGATACACCAGTATTATTGTTATATGTGAGACTCTTAGACAAAATGTGTATAATGGGATAAATTCATATAAGCTAGATATTATCTGCAATAAATGCGCCGAATTTATTACATATTCTAAATCATTGTAATTTTTAGACTAGTTCTAAAAAACGATTAGTGTGTGATGTTTCTTTTAACAATTCAGATATTTCAGCTACCTAACTATTTATAAATCACCCGAATTCCACCAAAAAGAAAGCTGAATGCCACTTATCTCACCTAGGATAAATTTTTAAAACCGTCCGAACATAGCCCATTATTATACACATATTTCTAGAGAACGCAACATATATGTAACATTATTGAATACAGATAGTTAAATGGTTTCTAGTTTTAATTCGTAACAAATGAAGCCAATGCAAAAGTTAAAATGACAGGTCACGTTTAACAAATCAATCTTAATATAATCTTTCAAAAAAAGGAATTGTTTGTACTCTGTTCTATTCTATTCATTGTAAATGATATGGTGGGATTTTAATGTGTAAATAGGTCAATGATTCCAGCGTTTACCCTTTCAGTACAGTTATACTCTTATAGATTAAATGTACGAACCCGGATGGAAATGAAGCCATATGTATAATAGTACGTTGTGTAATTTTCATAAAGAACAGATCTTGTAGTAAATATTTATTCAGCCATTAAGTAAGCAATGTTTTGTTAGTACAGTACACAGTATATTCACCGATGTTGGTAGAATCCGTGTGAAGGTGCAGATAACCTTTTCATATGAATAAGTTTTTTTTATTAATAATCCTAATAGCTTAAAGAAGTGTGTATGGATAATAATAACGATAATGGTGTTATTTCATACTCACTGACATGGCCTTCCCATTTGACTAACCAACTCACAGAAAATCAAGATTGAGCAATACAGTACAGACAAAACCATTAAGAGAAAAAAACAGAGCGACGATGCAGCTGAATGCACGAGACGAACAAAAAATATAAAAAACTATAATCAAACAAAAGTCATACGTACACCCAAGGCTATGAGACAGGAACCAATACGGAAATTGGGGGAAATACTTTTTCTCACTTTCTCTATTTTCTTTTTGCCTTATGGATAAATATACGTTACGTTAGGCGTAGAGAGAGAGAGAGAGAGAGTTATAATATAGGTACCTACATATAGCTTTTTACTCCATAGACTTTTGATAATGATAGTTTTGTATGGGAATGAGTGTTGGAAGGAGGGCTAGGAGGATATATAGATAATAAACCGTAGACAGATCATAAACAAAAGCTCATGAACAATAAACAATATTCATATTGTGTGTACATTGTGTACTTTGGATGAATGAAAAAAGGGAAAGAGGTAGGCAATATATTATTGTGCATGCATAATGCCCATTTCGTGAGCTTTACTTGAACAATTTTGAAGCACAGAGGCGTACAAAGAGCATTTTCCATTTCCTTCATTTCCATTGTGCTTCAAAGTTGAGTCTATCATGAATATTGTCAAGGTCCACAGGGGGTTGATGTGCAAAACCAATCCTACACTATTTCCTTTTCTCTTACTCACTCTCAATCTCAATACTCTCGGATTACGGAGAGCCATTAAAATAACGAGAATTGCATGCTAGCGTCAAGGTATGCACATTATTAGGTCATTTTCTTCCCCGGCATCCTACTCCACTCCTGATATTACTTTCACATGAAAAAACCTACAGAATATACATACATTTACTTAGAAACATTTTTATTTCATAAAAATAAAAATCCTCACATAAAAACGACACCTCTTCATGCAAAATGATGACGCAGTTACCCTAAATAAATTAATCAATTGTCAAAATACTCTGCAGATAAGCCAATAACAGACCAAACATTTAATTTCTTCTAACAAGTAAGTACGCATACTTATTCGACTGAGAATAAAAGAATGAAAATCAGCACGTAAGCAAGATTTCGTAAAATAACAATATTACATATTAAAGGTATACAAGATTCTGTAATTCACAATTAATTGTGTCATATCTTATGCCATTTCTTATATATTATAACAATAATTCAATAACCTACACAAATACAGTATTGTAGATTCGAATTTGAATATTTTTTAGTGTAATGGAAAGTAAAATTTCTGCATGTCCAACCGAGATTTGTTTTTCATTTGTAAAATTCTTAATGAATGTTAACATCAAAAAAGGTTAACATAAATATATGCTTTGAATCTGAAGCTTTAATACCAAACCATAATTCCTTGATCTCTGATCTTCAGCTAACGGTATGGATTGAAACTGATCCTGTGTCTATTCTGTGCGGTAAAATAGCCTTTGCAATTGCAATGTTTATTGTTCACTGAAAGCGGAATCTATAAAATAGTCTACTGGAGCTATGTACAGAGAAAGTAGGCTGAGAAATGTGGTTATGTTATAATATCACATTTAAAAACGCTGCACTGTGGAGAGATGAGATTGAGATGCGGAATTGGGGAGAGGAATGGGATGTCCCATCTCATACAATGACGATCATGAACAATGAATGTCAATGACGACAAGGGATCACACTATACATATAAATAGTCTCCAAGACTCAGAGCAGAATAAAGTAGCATGAAGAATAAAAGATGAAAAACGGAAACATGAAATCCTTTGCTGTGGCTCGGCGTCCATTGGCTTGGAAGATGCGACTCACTTAGGTCATGACGTCTGACCGTGAAAATGAAACCAACAACACATTCCCCACTGAATAAAATCTGTCGTCCAGGACCGCATCTTTTTTATTTCCTCCAAAAATCATTCAACTTTCTTTTTTCACTTCTACAAATGGATTTTTTATTCAAAATGAAAAGCAAGTGCACGTACAACAACCATTTCCACTCTGACCAAAAGAGTTATTCTTAACTTAACTCGTGGTGATGTGAGACAAAAAAATATGCATATCAAATTCGATAGGATGAGTTGGCAGAAATGCTTCTATTGCTTCCCGGAATCAATTCATATTTATGTATGAACGGAAGGAAGTGCTTTAAATGCAGTCTCATGCTGAATTATCACTGTAAAAGCAACAGAAGCTCAAATGCATCTTCCATTTATAATATTACATGCATATTATTGGGGATAAAAAGACAACACATCGACTTATCATCCATAACATCCGCCAAAAATGCAGTTCCGTAAAATAATGTCCTCTTCCAAATTCATTTTTACTGCACATCATCCTCATTTTTCTTGCATATGAATTTTAATATACATAATCTGTATTAAAGTTATAATATCAATCCTTCAGAAATCTATATCTGATTCGTTGGTAATTATATTGAATTGTTATTCTGGATTCCACTTGATTTGATACAGCACCTACTTCTACTCGACTGACTCAATTGAGTCTATATGAGTGATGCAAATGTGATTTTGACAGTTAGTATGTACTAAGTTTACATTTATCCCTAAGCACGACTTATTATCAAAGGATCCATTGTTATTATAGTAGTTATACACGCAGTCACTTATATATAGTTTTGTCAGTTAAGGAAAACTCAATTACAATGATAAAGTACGGGGATGGCATGGCAGATGAGACCCTTGGTAGCAATCTTCCTCATCATCACAGCATCATTTCTATACTTTATATCTGCATCCTAAATGTATAGTCTAAAGTTAAACCGTAATATTAACAGTACAGCAAATGTACATATATGAATAAAATGATTACAAAATGAACAGTTTGAACAGGAAAGTGATATTTATCCTGTCTCTCTCTCTCTCTAAAGCGTTTATAATACGCACAACTATTTGAATATATTATATGAATAATATACGTAGAGATGTAAAATAATAGGATTGAATGTCTGTTGGCCATAATATTTGTATATGTGCATAATGTTTAGAGTAGTTGACATGTATTTATAGCGGGGTAGATGTGCAGAGGTTGGTGCGAGGCACACTCCTCTTCATCTCATCACATCATTCTCATCAAGTCATCTATGGGAAGGGACAGAGGAACGGAAGCTAAAACATCGGGCATCGGCAGGGCAGGCAGCAAGTGCATTTCCAGCAGTGAGTCCAACTCGATCACTTTTCTCCGTTTAGCTTTGGCTTCGCTCAATTCACAGGAGAGGTAAACCATTCAACCGGAAAGAAATGATTATGCCGCATAAAAGCGTATTATGTAGAGACTGTGACTCTAGTTTTGTCATAAATACCAGATTAACCTGTCAAACGCTTAATTTATTACTGGACAAAAGAGCCGCCCGCAGGACACCTATAGTGCTAACGCACTCTATCTCTCTGACGTCCTTCGCTTCCATCTCTCTCCCTGCTCCATCCACAACAGAAGAGTCAACCAGCTCCCGAGTAATTCCTCTCCTCGTTCGGCCCTTTCATCCTTTAGGGCTAAAGATTCAGTTCAGCCGAATGCATCTCTGCCTTTTCATATCTCACTCCCGCTGTCTTCGTCCCATCCGACTGTGTGGCACAGATATTACCCCAAAGGACTATTTCATTCAGCCGACACTCTTTCATTACCACTACACTCTCTATAGCCACCCTATAGACATTCCCCGCTTCTGCATTTGTTTGCACCCCTTGCTTTGTTGTACTAACGTGCTTATTAAGCATATTTACAAATTGAAGACGAGGAGGAAGAAGGGGAAGATTCTACAGATACTACACTCCACAACCAAAATGCAACCACATACAATCAAACTATAATATAATATACCTATCTATAATTTATATATGTATAAACGCAATTCCAACATACCACAAACAATATGAATATGTTTTCTCGTCATAAAGCTATTAACGCAAAAAAGTCACAAAAAAAGGAGATAAATATTTTTCGGGAAATACAAACACAATTTATGAACAAGATAGACATCAAAACAAAAAAAAACTATAACTTTCTCCAGATTTTGTGATGAGTATAGAAGAGTGTAGCTATACGGCGGGGATTTATATAGAAAGACCTCTGACTTAATCTTCAGACAAGGATTAAAGTTCCATTAGTTACAGTTGTAGATATGTATAGATATAAATAGCGGAGAGGAGTGGAAGACTAAGGATTGGAAACAAGTTGGAAGCCAAGAACCTGTAGATGAAGATGAACTGTGGTTTCCTATACTTTCAGCTTGAACATCGACAGGGACTAAGATGGGAAAGGCTGCGTGAGAAAGCTCTCTAAGCAGATAAATATGTATAGTAAGTCTAAAGGAAGGAAGAAAGCCGCTGGCTGGCTGCCTCGGCGCTTTGCTCTAGTTAGTTTAGTTAGCTCTGTGGTCTCCGTGCACTTGCTGAGGATACAAATGCTTTCCTTTTATCCGTCGGAAAAGTAGAGAGCTCAAATTAAGATTTCGTTACTCACGAACAATACAGAGCTACTAAAAGTAAGAAGAGGAATGAGAGAGAGAGAGAGAGACAGGGGTAGCAAGTAAGAGCCAGAATAAGAAGCTACCATTGTAAATTGTATGAATGTAATGCGGCGGGTGGCGGGCGGGTATTCATTCCCCTCTATAACTTACGTATATATGCATCCACCTACCTCTCTCTCTCTCTCCAACATCCAACTTCTCTATTCATGTTCAAATTCTGTGATTGAGGCAAGTGGATTCAGTTTCGTGGCTGTTATGTGGATTGGATTCCTTCAGTTTGGTTTCCTCTCAAACTCCCAATGTATGTGATGCGATATCAGTAATGTAATGCAGTCAACAAAGTCTGCGACGAGTTCAAGTGTTGGTTTAATTCAATTCAATTGAATCAACTCTTGATTTATAGTGACGCCGAAAATCCAATAATCTTTTGCGTGAGCCTAATGCAATGCGTTCCATCGATCTGTCATCTCCTTTCTCTACTCTCTTCATACAGACACATATCTACACTTGGCTAGCAAGATTTAACAATATCATCCACTTATAACCATTTCCACTACTCCCGGACGAATACAGACTGATCTTTTATGCATGTACATATAAATCCCCTAGCTATGCATTCACAGCTTCAGCTTAGCCATATAAATTATGAAAACTCTTGTTAGCAATGCAAAAGTATGTACTGCACCTTCAGAAATGTATCTCTCTCTCCCGCTCACATTTCACCAAGAATCTCTTTATGTTTCACCAGCACATACAAAAGAGCTTAAAGATACGGGATCTGTACAATAGCAAGATCAGATCATTTTATCGCTTCCCGTACTCAAAATTACTGGATTACATAAGTAAAGAGAGAAGCCTTAGAGCAAACCTATAACTTTTCTTAGTTCTCTCATCGTGACAACAAATAAGATCCTGTGCTCGTATTATTACCCAAACATTCGTTCCCTTTTCTTCTACGCTTTCCCTAACAATTTCGTAGTAGCGATGCACTCACTATATACTACACTCTAGGGAAACAAATCTACTATATTCAATCTAATATACACCTTCATGCACTTGTGTGAAATAGTTTTAATTCAAAGAAGATCATATTAAGAATTTAATATAATATTTGAACTTTTACTCATTATACAGTTGTGTATACCCTCATTGTAATAAGACAACAACATTATCATTTACATTACGTACATAATTGGACAAATACAATGATAAACGTGATGCATTTACTTATTACAACAATATTTACTGGCGTACCTTTGTGGTATTGCTTATTAAATGCCATTATAAGATTCATAATATTAAAGGAAAGAGAACCGTAAAAATTCTTGTACCCAAAAACGGCTCTTATGCGGCAATTCATTTATGTTTTACATATTTTGTTAGAAAGTACATTCTGACGACACAAGTTACATTTATACAAAGACTAACAATAGCATACGTCATTTCTCCCAGTGTAGGTACATTAGGTTTTCAAAATCCAAAAAGAAAACTTTAAAAAATTACTACGAGATTAATTTTACTAAACATGTTGTACTCATTCCGTGAAACTATGTAGATGAGAATAATACTCAGACGCAAATGCATGTATAATATCATAAAAGATTTACAAATCCCCAAATCCTAACCAACATAAAAACTTCCAACCAAGATACACAAAAGTCCCAATATATGTACATACTACTAGATTGTAAATTATATTTTTACAAATAAATGCTGATGACTTTTTGACTGGCTAAGTCTAAGGTAATAGAACTTCTGGTAATCTCAGCTGGAGCTGAAAAAATCAAATAGGTATAGGGAAGTCAAGCCAAAGTCGCATCACATCACATAACAGTCTACAACACAGGGCCGTACCGTAGTGCATTATAATAACTAATAATAACATAACAGTAACAATAGCATAAGAAAGTAAGAAAAAAGTTCTAGTTTACGTATTGTGTATTATAGGGAGGCCGTAGTAGGCCTTGTCTGTCTGGTCTTGCAAAATAAACTCTACTATTAATACAGCAAGTAATGCATCTCCCTCCCTTCTATTGTCCTCTTCTCTACTTATAAGATAACTAAATTACAATATGATACATCTATGCTTTTTTGACTCATAGTCATCATACAAATATTACATCTATTTACATGCATAATAGAATCAACGACAATTTCACTTTTATTTGAGATAAGCTGAGCTGTGCAGTGTAGAACCGAACTATATGGCTGTCATTGCTGGCTTCCAACAGCATTTTTTCATCCTCAACGTTCCAGCACAAAGTTGCAAGTCAAATTCGACGAAGGAGTGGAAAAACTCTTTTGTTTCTACATGATAGTCGTAGTCGTATAGGAATAATGCAATGTTTGTGTAGTCATCAATGACTTGGCAAAGAGGAGAGGGAAAGAAGAAGAAGAGCCTTATAGCCACACGCAAGCACAAGTACCAGTTCTGTGACTTCTCTCTTTGTTCTCCTTTCGATTAGTATTCATGTGGAAAAATGAAGCCAAGTGGAACAGTTTGACATCACATCATATTCAACATTGACATCGCATAA
>JAAAYG020029784.1:0-15749 GCA_009936455.2 Tomocerus minor
GTAGAAAGTGTGTCATTGCTAAAGGCGACCATGTAAATGAATTACTTAATTCATTTACATGGTGATCTGCCGAGGCCTGATTTTGTTCACTGCTATTTCAAACAAACAAATCTGTAAAAATTCTCAGCCACGGCGTTTCCAGTGGAATTGTGTTTTTCCTATCACAGGTGATGGATGACAAATGGGTGTTTGTCTGTGTAAAATGAAATGGTAAGCTACGGAACGGGACTTGGTTATCATTAACCCTCTGTCCCGGCACCAGATTAACCAGGGAAGGTTAACGTTAACGTTCCGTATTCTGTCCTTTCCCGGACCAATCACCTGATTTTCAGCACCTATGCTGAGAAGAACAGCATTCCTCTGGAAACGCCTAGATTATTCCCCTCCTTCTGGGAGACATCATTCTAGTATTGATACCTACAGGCCCCATGGGTTTGATGCATATATTTTCAAAATTGCGTTGTCCTAGGCCCAATCTAGGCTCTTAAGGCCAGGGATTCTTTATCAATGAATGATTTGGAAATTTTATGTTGCTCCTCTGTACTAACGATGTAATTATGTAATGCAAAGTGAATGGAATCATAGCTGGAGTCGTTAGAGCAAAGTGCAGTGTACTTGAGAATCTATGGGAGTATTTAAAGAGATATCAGGTTTAAACTCCCAAACTTGAGATTAGTGGCTATAGAAGTGATAACGCTAACAATTTGTATGGAGATACTGCATTGTTTTGGATGGGTTGTGTGTGGTGTGCTATTCACATCGTCATTAATAGTGGGTAGCTATGTGTTGTACAAAAGCTCGCAACGAGACAGCTGGAAGTTTGGAACTGAGAGTTCAACTGAATATTCTGAGTGGAGAAGAGAGTTATTCACAGAGCAGGAAGCTCGCATGAGTCGCATACATCATAACGTATGCATTCGCACGAATAAAAGGTATATTTCATTTTAATTTTATTCTATTGGCTCCTTGCTTTCCTTTCGCCAAGGACTCACAATTACAACAATACAATGGATTACATTTCTTACAGAGAAAGCGACCAGCATCATTTGTTAGAATTTGGCACGATGTGAATTGCGATGTTTACAATTGGTATGCATATAACCCCACCCCTCCCCCCATGTCCGCTAGAGCTCCCACCACCTCAAACACTCCTCTTCGTAATTGTGAAAACATTGGGCGGGCAGAGATAGGCGCGGCTATGTGCCTAGTTGACACAGGAGAGGGACTGTGTGCCTACGAAGTACTTTCGCTTATTATTTGTTGGCAGTTCATTTGGACGGAGAGTGGCGAGGAGCGAGGGGCTGTGCAGATAGGCATTGTCGTACATACATAATCCTATTGTGTTTGTATTCATTTAAATATTTGTACGCAAACACTTATGTACACACAAACACACAGTGCTTTGTGCGGAGAGAGAAAGAGAGAGAGAGAGAGTCCGACTCTCATTTGCTTGCGCACATACACATTCCTGCCAAATAGTAGATAGAGTTAGAAATGCTCATCCCACATTCCATTAGGAGGACTCCGTTCACATGCTGGAAAGACGCTGGGCCTTTTGGCAAATATTCCCTCCACTGATTTCCATAGACGGCTCTTTATTTTAATACACTCAACCAAACAGGATCCACGATGACACAGACACAAAACGAAGCTCCTGCTCCACACACATTAACTTTAGGTAATTTAGTTTCGGCGGCTATAAATAGTAGCTATTCTCCAGTGCCTATCTCCTGTGGGAAGTGTGAGTGCAAAATGCACATAATGGCAGAGTGGGCTAATGTCCTAGGAATGCACACGCGAGATGCACGGCGAGGCTCACTCTTTGCCCGTCGTCTTGTCGACAAGCCATTGTTCTCCAGGAGGGATCTTCTGCAGCCACCGATACTCATTTCCACTAAGGCCGCGTGTCTTTTCCTCGCCCAACTACTTTCTCTGCTCCAGTTTCCTTCATTTCGAAAGTCTACTAATGTGTTCCTGGAATCCCTTCCGCGGCACACCAACAAGCAGGGCTGCGAGGATTCTACCTATCTGTCCTGGGTAGTCGACTGTAAAAAGCATCAAGGCTATTCAATTCAATTCATTTACTGGATGAGATGATTTAGGGCGATGACAGATTGGCTTTCCCCGGCTTTACTACCAAACCCCATTTATTACTGTATAAGAAACTGATAAATCCCGGCGCTAGCTCTATTACTTATTTATTAATATTGCCTCCCATTATTTATTTGCATAATTATTTTAATCTTGGCCTCTAGCACTCTACAGTTCACAACCTCCCCACACAGCCATGTCTTTGCAGCAGCTTTCGATAAAATCCTCCTCGTTGGCATTCATTTCCATTTCGTCTCGCTCTACTTAATGCAATATCTTCTCTGCTCCATTAAAATCCCAATATTTCCCATGAAAGTCAAAAGCATTTCAAGTCTCCATAGTATCTAGTTAGTACTCCATAGTATCCAGTACTCATTATCGGATAATTATTATGTTTGTGCTCATCTTCCTAACAAACTGGAAGCCGTTGCCATCAATTACAAGGGAAAATAGCTACAACAAAAGTGATTGAAACTCAAGTAAAAATAGTCCAGAAAAGATTTTTCCAGTGTGCAGGGACAAAATGTGGAGATTGCATTATTTGTATACTTATAATCAGGATTTATAAAAATAGTAGATAGAGCTGCCTAGGTGGTTGGTTGTACTTAGTGGGAATTGAATGCACGACACGTTTTCCAGTAAGAAACTCTTGCAAGTCAGATGAGTAAGGAAAACAGAGATTTTCATACATTTATGTATATTTTAGATCCCTTGTGCTTTATTCCCTGTATGTATGAGAAATATGTTTGGCACGGAACACATTGAATGCTCTGCTCGTACTATAAATAATATTGTGGTATGTAAATAAGGAAGAGATACTCGGGAGGAAGAATATGTATGCATACAAGTACATTTGCTAGTGCGGGACGAGGACATATCTGGACCTGAGTAGTGCGACTAGAAACTATTACCTCTCTCTCCCGTACATTAGCGTGAGTTCAAAGACTCATACAGTCCCCATGCGGATAGACATCTAACTCGCCAAAACGTATGTAGCTACAGTTGAGTTGCATACGTGGCCTTGTGCGGAGCTGGCTAGTAGCGCCGTGCCTGCCTGGCTATAAGTGCATGGTAATTCCTGGGAGCGCTATGCCATCCCTGTACATACATACATGCAGAGATGTAGAGAGGAGGCGAGACAAATTGCATGAATGATTTGTGGATTTTTTATGAATGGTGATTTGAGGGGATTGGTTGGTTGGCTTGGTTTTCTTCTGGTCGGCTTTAGTTCTCTTGGCGGTAAGAATGGCTCCAGCTAAGCTAGCTCAAGCTGAGCCAAAAAATACGAGCAACTCAACTGAAGTGAACCGAATTGAACTGACTCTGTTTTTTCCCCAGAAAACGGAGCTGGGAGAAAGTCAAGAGCGAAAAGAAAATATGGAGAGAGTTGATCGTGAAATCCCTCGCTCCTCTCATCCCAGCCAAGTTCCCTTCCCGCGCCGCCTGCCTTCCCCGCCTCGCTCCCGCTCCACCACCACATGCACTCACTCACGCTCCTCATCCTGCGCCTGCAACAATGCAACTACATCCTGCCAACTCCCTCCACTCCCCACTCCACTGGACATCGTTCAATCCCACACAAAAAACATTTCACAAACAATAAAACGCAATCTGCACGGCTATAACAAAACAGCAACGTCCAAACAACACCTACAAAAATACTCTTCTCTAAGGCCACTCAAAAGGCCGCCAATTTCATTGCTTCCAATCACTTTCACAAGTGTAAACACAAAGGATATTAAACTTGCGCTTCCGTCAACGGAAATGAGATCTCCATGTGCAACGTACAATGTTGGAATAACACACACTCAGCGGTACTGTCTCGCTGGTCCAGTTTTACCCCCAAGGGAGTCTAGATCTCCTTGCTCCCTATTTTCAGTGCCAAGCATGCAGACTATTATTAAAAGCAAATCCTTCTTACATCAACAGTAGTATATGCTAGTGAGCTTTCTCTATTCTGTACATGCATTTTTAGGTCTAGATTCTAAATATCAGTATATTGACAACACGGACAGTGTTGCGAAAACTCAATTGAAATCATGAAAGCCATTGACCATTACCGTATTATTATTTGCATGGTTGATTTGAGTGTATGGCGCTTAAATATGTCCTTGCAATCTCACAAAACTAGTATTTATATCCATAATGAGAATTCCCATTCAAATTGTTTTCAAAAATAGTTTTTGCTCTTTAAATTAGGGAAATCAAACTTTTTGAACACAAGCCGGCAGGAGTTCACCTGTGCAAATAGTACATACATAATTAATTAATTACACACAATTAAAACAATCCTACTACTACAGCATCAAAATAGTCCTATTCGTGAAAAATATATCCGAAAGTAACAAAAATTAGCGTACTCAAGAGTGAAACTTTAACAGGGAAGTTCACATAATTTGGATTTCTTTTTGAAAACTCCATCTCACAATTGCCTTCGTATTGCTACCCCAGAAGGACTATCATCCGTTTCTTCTGGTGCTAGCAAAGAATTGTGACTAATACATGATCAAGCCAGGTACTGAAAGCTTAGGATGTCAACAATATGAAATGCAATTTATTTTAAGGTTAAATATTGCATACACAGATAATAACTCGTGACTGCTCAAAGATTTATTAATACGTAGCCGTAGTATGAATAAATAACAGAATGCAATCAAAATCTGATATTGGAGCACATCAATGTATCAACAATATTCGACCATTATGCTTCAATACTACTGAAATGTCCAATTTAACTCCTATTAACTTGATTTATGAAAAGCATGGACTGCCATCGATGTATATCTATGCATTACACACAACTATTTGTCTGTATCTGTTTTTCATTGACGGCTCTGCCGCCCATGCCCTGCCCATTGATAAATGCCATAAAGTTCATTTTGTTTAGATAAATATCATCGAGTTAACGACGTACATTTATATACAAGCAGATACTTTGGACAACTATTCATAAAGATAGTAGTGAATATAAAGGATGGAGCCATTTTATAACATGCTTGACTAGCAAGCACATTTTATATGATCGGCGATGAAGAAAGTCGGTGCACCCAGACAAACACGGTGTATTTCCTATAATAACGTTATGTCAGTTGTGAGATAGAGATAGGTGTGTGTGTTGGTAAATGTAGTGAAATAAGTCGCACTATTGGTGTACAGTGCATTTGGCAGTGACTGTGGGTGGAAGTGAAGATACAGTGTCTTCAAAGAACGAGAATTCGAAGAATTGTAGGTAAATTCGAGTAGCGACAAGTTAAGATTGACCTACATGCTTCGCTCTGCCTCCATTGTGCTCCATTTCCATAGCGCAGTGTAAATGAGTGTATCATGTTGTATTGTTTAAGAAAAGGCGAGAGTCTGGCATCACATTACACCACTAACATACAAAACCACTTGCACTGTGACACAAGGCCAGAGGGAATCAAGTCAGTCGACTTATCGTGGCTCATCTAAGTATATAAGCACGGGCTCTCTTGGCCTCCTCTGTCCTAGTGCATCCTGAGCCTCGGTCGCCTATAAGGCATCCAGCCTAGAGCCTCTGTAGGCATCGCCTAGGACACAATAGATTGCTGGAGACCTGGACCAAGAGAGTCGTTCTATTTCTGACGCTACTTCTTCACGGGTGATCTCGACTTGAATTTCATTCCATGTTCTGATGTTGAGCAGAGTCTAAGCGTTAAATAAAGTCTGAACTAAGCTGGCTCCAGTCACTGACTCAATTCTCTTCTTTAGGCACGAGTACTTAAGTAAGAATACATCCAGGCAACAATATAGATCCTCACCTATGCACGACCTACTCATAGACATCACCTATATGGCATTTGCTCAACATGCCACTATCTGCGCTCCACTTCTTCCCCTCTCCTGATAGCCTCACAACAGAGCAAAATAGGAAAAAGAGCCAAGAAACTCTTATCACACCAGCTACGTAGTCCTATAAAGAATATCATCTCTACTGCCATAGCGTCGCGCCCTATATGACACAAGAGCTCAATAGACTGCACATAATATTATATATTTTCTCTGTAGCAGTCGAGCAGTGGCCTAGAACTGCGCAATTCTTCTCTCCAGCCTATTTCCAAACCTCTGAAGAGTCACATTGAAAATGTCCCTCACTTTTGTATCATTTCAACATCCATTCGCACAAATCCGTCAAACGACACAAGAAAACAATGTCATGATATCTTTTAATATTTCAGTTTTGACTCATTTTTTTCCAAAATCGATGAGGAAGTCTGTGTAAGTTATTTATGAAGCCCGATATCCTTCAGGATGCAGTTGGAAGAAGAGGTCCATGAACTAATGTAGAGTATGGCTAATGTCTACGGCATGTTGCATCCATGTTTCCTGTGTAGGTAGAGGACGTGGACGTCGGGTGGTGGTGATAGGAGCCTTTGGGCTGCTAGTAAATGGCCTCTGAGGACGACTACTAGTTGGTCGTCCTACCTGAACCTAGCCATTCTGACGGAGAGGGAAAGTGAGTGAGTGAGTGAGTGAGTGAGTGAGTGAGTGAGTGAGTGAGGTGAATTGGAATCCAAGAGAAGTTGCCTTGAGACTGAGGGACTTGGACAATAAAACATGAAATTCAAGGCACATAGTTACACGGCTCAACCTTAAAGCCCCTCTGTGCATTGTCTGTGTATTTGTGTCGCGAGGAATCTTATCGCGACCGAGACTACTAAGGAAGATGTGCGTCCGTCCATAGGAGGAAGATGTGTGTCCGTCCGTCGCTATTTGAGTTCAGAAATATCTATAACTCCAGCGAGAATCCCGAGTGCTCTGTTGTGCAGAAGTCGTCGGAGAGGAAAGCTGAGAGCACAACAAGGCGATATTGATTTCACAGACACAACTCTCGAAAGAGAAACTGAAAAGTCTCGGCAAAGAGATATTTGAGTTGAGACAGTCGGGCCAGTCAAGTCAACTAAACCAAAGACAAATACGTTATCTACTAACTATACACACATGCCCTCGCTCCCTCCCTCCTCCTCCACAGATAACGAGACTCCGCTGCAAAGCAATCATTATTTACCAGTCAACCTACACCTATGGCACTCTGCAGCTCCTTCGAGCGGATGTCATTCCTCGTCGTCGATGATGACGACGACTACGACGACTATTACCTATGTGTATGTCATGTTTAATATTGCGCTGAGGGATAGGGCGCTTTGGGTTGAACTTGTCGAAAAAAGGTGAGTCAGTGCAATTGGAGCACATATTATTTGTGTGTGTAATGACAGAGAGAGAGAGAGAGAGAGTTTGATAGGGAATGGGAATATTGGGCTGGAGACGTTGTTGGCTATTGGAACATTCCATTCGACTTCCGTCACGTCACTTACTTTCTGCAGCCTTGGATTGCATTCGTTCCTTCCTTTGGCTCTCCTTGTCCTGCCTGTCTAGTTTTGGCGGCTGTTCCCACTTTCTCCACTTTCCCTGCTATCTTGCCAAAGGAAAGGAACGGAGGATGGGTCGCTCGACAAGTCAAAGTCAACTTTCCTTCTCGAAACTTCACTATCACTTTGATATGAAGTCACCTCTCGTCATATCTCCTTCCCGCTCTAAAACTATCTGCAGCCATTCTCCTCTCATCTTCCTCAAATCCACGTCCCTGCCTCCATCACTCTCTCCATTCCCTAACACTCGCAACTAACTACCACTACTTACCTATACTATCATCTTCTGACAACATTCCGACGACTCCCACCCTAGCGTCCCCACTCTCCACCGTCTAGAATCCCATTACGTACACATCCCTCCTATCACCTAGAAATGAGATATACTCCCTCATATCTATCCCATTCAAATAGCCATCCGTCCGTGCAGTTGCCTATACAGCCGAAAGTTATATATGTACGTGCCAGGGGAAGAATCCTTTTTCTTCTTCTCACAGCACTGCCATGCATGGCGTGTACTATTATAATATTATAAAGATGCGACAGAGTGACTGTGTCTGTAGGCACCGAGCTCTCCTGTGCATCAATGGCAGTCGGCGGAGGATGAGGAAGAGAAAGGTGGGGCACTAAATATAAACATGTGTACATTGCGAGGATGGCAGAGAGTGTTGGCACAAGAGGATGACAGAGGAATCCGAGTTCGTCACTGAGCAGGAGTAAGAATGGAATTGGATTGATTTGGATGCCAGCAACTTCCACAAACTCTTTTGCACTGATTTGTCTTGACTTGAATTCAGTTCGTTGATTCTGCCTGTCTCTCCACAATATCCCTCACAGCATCACAGCCTTTCATAACTAACTCATCACATTTTCCTCCGAGAGTGAAACAGTGCAGCTGATCGTGAGCACATCCTTTCTCATCCAATCAGCCAAAGCGGAGCTTACAAAACCACAGCAAGTTACATCCTTGACATCAATACAGCTTGACACACAAAGTATAGGAGTGGAAAGGAGAGTGGAGCCAAAGGAAGCAACTCGCTCTTCCCTTTCACTCATCTCACCAACAACCATAACTTTACACTATAGTCCACTATCCTCTCAACTCTCTCTAGCTTCCTTCTTCCTCAGTAGTCCATGAAACATTAGCTCTATTATTTATCCATCGATAGGCAACAGCAACTCAATGTAACTCCATGGATTACATTTATTTTTATCGTACCAAGTCTCTGTCACCCTATTGTTTACAGATACATAAATATATAAATAGACTGCAGCATATACTCTTCCCTTTCATTCCAAATTTAATATAACTATTATAAAAGGTTAGTACTAAAACTAAATACTGGATTACCTGTACTAATTAACATGGATATTACAGAATGTCAATGTTTTCGTGAGGAATACATATATTACTTACTTAATTCTAAAATTATAATATATTCTTTTTTATGTAATGGATGAGTCTGAGATGTTGCAAACAAATGTGAGTTTGCATGGTCTGAATTGTAAAAAGTATATAGGGCGATGTTATTTGAATAAGATCTGAAGATTGGTTTTGTCCTTTTGCAAGTAGAATTGCCAAAGAAAAGTATCCTATAGTTTTTGGAAGTTTGTAGCGGCAACGTATTCGTAATAAATAGATCCGTAGGAGCATTATCCGTAAAAATCAGGGAAAATATTTACTTAAAATTAGGGAAAAGGGGGAAGGAAGAGTATGTGAAGTAACTTAGCCCGGGACTGACGTCATTTTTCTGATCTTTTGGAACTGCGAGGATTCATGTCTCAGTTTAACTTTGCTTCTCTTTATCCCTTTGAAAGGAATATTACAAACAAATAACTGTGTACATACACGCATTCTATTTCCTTTCGTTTTCATTTCCAAGAGATTTCAATTTCATTCATTTCCTTTCGCAAATGCAGTCATCGTCGTCGTGTGTAGCTCCTGCCTTTCATTTCGTTGAGTGTTGGTAGGAAAACACATACTCATTCAGATTGAATTCGACTCATTCTGGCTCTATTCTGTTGTCTGTGTTTTTCTTTTAGAAAAACCTGTCTGTAGTTCTACTTTGATTTGCTAATACTACACCGATTCTCGGGATATCATCACTTACTACTCCTTCTCAAGAATTCCAGAACTAAGCATAAAAAGTTTAGGGCACAAACATAGAAATCCTTTGGCATGTGCTCCACCAACTACTTTCCTCCAGAAATCTCCAGTTGAGGAAAACATAAAGATACAGAGGAGTCATATAATGTTAGAGCCAAAGTTAGTTTTTCCACTTGGAACTTCCAGAGCCTCGTCTCCATTCCATGTCCATGAATCTACTTATAAGGTGAAAAAGTAAGGTAAGTCTGTGTGTGTGGCTGGAGAGGAGGCGGAGGCGGCGATATGGGGACACAGAGGACATGACATGACTCAGGCCAGATGCATCTTGTCATCATTAGGCTAATGCAAAGTCATTTCAGGAGGAACTTTGAGCTAGCCTTTAGTCACCCTCCCCTTTATCCTAATGCGCCCGACTCTTCTGCTGTCTCCCTGTCCCTGCTCCACACTCATCCTCCGACGTGCACTAAACTGATATCATTCACAACTCGCTAAGCCCCACTCAAGATGAATGCAGTAAGTAGCTGCATACGTCTTCCTCCTATTTCCCCCGCTCGCCCTTTCCTATGACTACAGATTCATTTCAAAGGACTACATAGCGATTTAGTGGGGAGCTGTGACTACGAGGGACTTAGATGGCCTCATCTGATTTCTCGACGAAAGTAAGTCGGTGAGTTAAGCTTCTTTTGAGTCGAGTCGACTTCAAGCTAAAAATAATGAAAAGAAAAGAGTTGGAAATTTAGAGATGGTAAGTAGGAGAGTGGCGAAAGAAAACGTACGGACATTTATATGTACGGATGGGATGAGGAAGGAATGAATGGAGAGAGACACAGAGAAAGAGTCTTCGCAGAGCACAGTTGTGCATTGCCACGACCTAAGTGATAAAGTATGTGTATATGAGTAAATGGTGGAGAGAGAGAGAGAGAGCGGAATTCATTGCGGTAGACAGAGAGAGAGACGTAGGAGGAATCGGAGGAGAGAGGTGAAGGCGGGAGAGACGCGGGTATTTGTGCAGTGTCAGTGGGAGCGGGAGTGAGTCTAGCTGGAGCACTAACGATAAGTAGCATGCATGTGTGTGGCACGGCTGGGCTAAAAAAGCCACCTCTCTCCTTTCTCTCTGCTCGACACACATTAGAGTCCTTATCTTTATTTCAGTCAATCTTCATTAGGAAGAGCGAGACTTCCCCTCCATGCCTCATTGCTCACCCCATAGCCATTTGCCCATTACCTACTCCTTTCCATAGAGAAATCCCTTCAACTTCAATGAAAAATCTCCGGCTTTCCCTTTGCACTCGCACTCCCATCATATACATCACACCTAACTTCCCTCTCCTCAAACACTCCTCTATTTGACTTTCACTAAATAAGGAGTGAAAGCAACTTCTTTTCTCTTTCTCTCTCTCCTGCCTAAGTACACAATGCTCGCACACTAAGTACCTCCCTCCTTCTCCGCTACAGCCCTACATCCTTCAGCCTCTTCCACCACGCTGCTCTACTCTCATCCTTAACAGGGCTCTAACCAACTCATTTAAGGCCAATCTCCCCTCTTCCTTACAACGCAAATGCACTTACCTGTGCTCATGTCCCTAATTCCCCTTGTCCGGACATCTCTCTCGCACAGTAGCACAAGTGGCTGTCCTACATCCGCTACCTGTAGTTAAATTACTCACTTCCTTCAAACGTTACTGAGTATTAAGGAGACGGAAGGTACTCGTCATTTGCTAAAAACATAATTTCATTTCTCCTCCTTGTCCTATCTACATTCATTCGTTATCTATAAGACATCTACTCAGCACAATTTAGTCTGTTCATATAATACACCAACACCGTACACATGGTTATAGACCACCACGCACTAAAGAGATTTTATTTTTAATGCGCACTTTAACACAAGTCTAAAAATAAGTAGCGCGGCAAATGCTATTTCTGAACGACAGCTCTTTTGCATCTAAAATCCAATTATTAGGGCAGATTTTCCATTTTCGAACTTGCATTGGAAAATTGAGGTTTTTAGTGCGGATGGAAATAAATGGTGACGTGGGGATTTGACACTGGAAGTCTTTAAAGTATCAGGGCCAGAAAGTTCAGACTTCAAGGTTCTTCACGAATTAGATTCAAGTTTTGTCACGAGTCACAACTGCTATAGCTGACTAGTATTTACTGCCGTCGGACAACCTTCTCCCTTGTTTCTCGCATGCGGAAAGGGATTGTTTTTTTGTAGCTGGACTTCTCGAACTTCCTTCAACTTTGAGATAGTGAAAACCGAAATTGAACTGATATACATAACTTTAGAGTGTTGGAGCTGACACGAAAAACTAGATAAAAATATTTTGCGTAGACAATTCCCACTCACCATCTTCCCGACAAATATTGACCTCAGAAATTTAGCATCCCACTTTTACTTTCTACGACTTTTTGGACAACAGCAAACAATTGCACATCTAAACTTACCTTCATCGACCAGTCAAATGCAACGTATTTTTAGAAATCGGAAGAAGAAAGACATTTTAAGAATTAAATTCCTGAGTTTGCTTTGTAAAGGCAATTTAATGTTCAACTTGGCTAAATAGAGACTTCATTCATAGTTTGTCAGACAAGGTTGAAGCATTTGGGTGGGATCTACCTGTGGGTTGTACACTGTGGTCCTTCTATATAAGCGATATTTGTGAGCGCCAACCTAATAAACAAATTGCGGTTGCTGTAGATAAGCCGGATTTTGGTACTTCGACTGATGCAGTAATAAGTGCTAGCCAATCTCCTATGTCTAATTTTAATAATTGGTGCTTAGGCAGCTATTTAAAAGTATACCACAACCAAATGAGCCAATGATCTGCTGCAGGGATAATTCTATTTCGTATTTTTAATCCTTTACTAAATGTCTTAATTAGGACTGATTTAGGTCGTAAGCTGCAATATAATAACAATGCTAATTGAATTAGTGCAAATATGTCAAACCCGAAACAAAACACCATGTAATACAATGGCAGTTGTTTTCAAAGCTTTGGTGTACTCTATTTTTGAACACGGTCTATTGATACAGGCATATGCTAGAGCTGGTGCTGACGGACTGGACAATAAAGCGATGATCGGATTTGATTTGTTTCAAACTAATAACATAGAGGCTCATAAAAATTGACGAGAATGTCATTATTTGGTGTGAAAAAGGACATAATTTAAGTTGTTGTGAGTTGACTTGTCAAACAGTTGGGTAAGTGCATAAGAGATTAGCATTAGGAGGAATTTAATTGCTGCATTCGATTATAGAAATTTAAGTAGGCACCCACAGACACACATCTGTTCTTTCCTGTTCAGTTTGTTAGTTGACGGAGGGACGGAGTGTGTGTTTAAAGCTAATTCACATCTGATCTCTGAAAGCATTAAACTCTCTCTTAATGTCTAATGCTTTCATCATCATCATTCACGGGGAGTGAAATGATCTCATCATTCCAGTTTGGTTTCATTAGCAGACAGTGTGCTACTTACTTAGTTTGAGTTAATAGGGTGGAGGTTGAAGAACGTAGGGACCGCACCGATCAACTTTCTATTACAACAGTTAGATTACACAAACTGTCCATTCCATTTACATGTCTTCCTGCTTCAGATTGTGAGGGAGTTGTCTTGGAAGTAGGCAACGGGAAGGAAACTCTCGTTTGGAAAACAAATTTGCATATTTATAAGTCTCCGCGAGACGGGATAACTAGTGCGAAGCGAAAAGTTATGCTACGATGGACAAGGATGCACTTCGTCAAGCCGAGAAACAAACAAAATAATATATAGATATGCCCGAGTACTAATGTAGCAGCGTCGAGGGGCTTTAATTTACTTAATTACTATAGCTCTCTCTCTCTCTCTCTCTCTCTCTCTCTGTTCACCATCAGTCAGTCTGGATATGATATAGACTAGAGAGGATCTGAATTTGAAATGTGCAGAAGGACATTAGTTGGAATTCCTGTCGGTTGGCTGCGTAGATGTGGGTGAGTGTGTCGACTGGAGTTGTAGTGGCGCAAGAGGCTTAGTATCGTTAGCATTGCACTTATTTGGAAGTTGGGATTGACTTGAAGAGTGGAGATCAGGCTCTTCGTTAATGAATCATTTAAAAAACGGAGATTAGTGATGGAAGAAAGGATGCGGAAAGAGAGGAGCAGGGAGAGAGGAGTGCTGGTCCGAGAAGAGATTTGCGCTGTCGACATTTCCAAAATAATTACTCTGGTTGGATTCTGCTGACATGTCCTTTCCTCTGTGTCCACACTGTCGTGCCTGATATATCTGACTGCCCTATGGAGGATAAGGAGAGAAACTGAGAGGAGTGAAGTAGTTTGTATATGGTGAAGGAAATGGATAAAATGGAGAAACTTTGATTTAGCACTTTTAGTGCTACATAAAGGCAGAGATGTAGGTAGGACAAGTTGGGATCTCTTTGGCTCTAGTGAGACATAAGAGAGTGGAGTAGGTGACCAGAGCAGTTAGCGATGCACGGCCAGGCTACTGCTCCGAGTGAAAGTTCAGGCAAAGTCTAGTCCTAAGTGTAATCGGGAGGTGAAAGCTGCGAGGATGTAAACTCTTCTTCCTGTGGATATCCAACCTGCTCCTTCCTACCTTCCTTCACCTACTCATTCACTTCACTTACTATATGTATGTATTGGAATTGGAATCGATCCATCGATCTAGATTTCGGATTTTCCTCCAGTTTTTGTTGTGAAACGGCTAAACGGCACAAGCCTCGTCTGGCTATATGCAGGAAGAATGGATAAAAAAGAGAAAAGGAGTCGAGTCGACGCTATATCTATCACTGTATATCTTATCGATCTTTTTCCGAATTTCCCTGCTCTTCCCACTTCAGTTTACTTTGCTGTGGTGTGGTGACCGACTATAACATTTTCTTTGCCCTATTCTCCTCCTTTCTCCTTCCTCAACTACAGCTCTCTCCGTTAACTCGCATTGCATAGCATTACGTTACTTTTACTTAGCCTCACTTTCTCCTACTTTTGTTTAGCTTTCCTTTCCTTCAAAATTACTGACACAAACTCCTCTTTCATATGGACATATGCATGTAGTTCCCATCGCAGCACTCCGTTCCCAGCCTCTTCTTCAGCTGCACACTCACACTCACTCCCACCAACCGCTTTCTCTTCGCCGACTCCTTTCTCCTAGCCAAAACAAGCACAGGATGCCTCGTAATACTTCATAAAAATAAATGATCATAGCTTCATAAAACCAGAAACATCTAAAGACGTTAACAAAATCAATTAAAGTCCTTTCACCATTTTTAGTGCACTTGTAGTGTGTCATTAATTTCGTCTTACGTCATCCCCGGAGTCAGTTTCCACTTTCGACATGTTAAATGCCCCGACTGGGGTCTGTTTTTCCATTCCCGTGGCTCAACTTCTTGTCAAATATTCAATTACACATGCACTAAATAATGTGGAAGAGTATAATAAACTCCAAAAAGTAAATAATGAGAACTGTTTAAAACTGTAGGCAGGTGAAACAAGATAAGGATTTGATTTGATGAAAATCGATAAAATTTGGGACAGAAATAGGCAAGGCGATATTTGTGCGAAGCTGATGCTAAGCCCTGTACTTGCTCATAACTTTCCTCTATTTCCTAGAGAATGAAAGGAAGAAAAACCACAGTTGACTACAATCTTTTGCGCCTCTGACTCTCTAGAAACCAATACTAATGGCGTTGGGAATTCAGAACTAGTGGGGAGAAAGTAAGTCGCATCCCATAATATAAAAACATAAATGGACAAAACAACAGAAGAAGGAGTAATTGCATTTCTACTCAGAGGACCATTTGGACTAGAGCATTTTGATTTATTCATGATGAATTGTTTCATGTCCTGTAAATGTTGTGTGCTCTTTAAATTAACTGATACTAATTAATTCGTTTACTTGGCAAATATTTATTAGTAAGGAATAAAAATCCCTAGGCGTCGTTGCCATTTCTGATCAGAGTAAAGTAATGCGTTGCGTAAATCAGAATTTAAAATTGTCAGTCGTGACTTCAATTAATAAAGTTTTGCCGTTTGATTTCTCGACAATGATTTTCGCAAATAAAATATAAATCTTTTGTGTGTACGACGCTATCCCAAGCAGCAAGAATAAGCCGGCTGCAGTATGGGCCAATGCCCGGCAAAACTACTGGACCAGTGCCTGCTTTGGCC
>JAAAYG020029795.1:2383-15746 GCA_009936455.2 Tomocerus minor
CAACGTATGAAGGAATTGGAACGAAATATCCAACTGATGGAACGCCATGATCACATTTTTGTTGCCGAAACGGACAGTTCTTTTTACCTTGCCTAACTAAAATTCACCATCCACCTTATCTTCAGATTCTAAATAATCTTTAATCCTCATCTACTGATTTCTAAGGATTTATTATTTTACAAACAATGTAATCTCACAAGTTAATGTATGTGACATTAAGAAGAGTGCATTATGTAAAGACATAATTTGCATTCGTTGTAATACGATTTACTGCGACAATTTTCTTAAGATATTAAAGATTTACTCCATTGAAAATCCGTCTTTGTAAAATATTTTCACATGTGTAGCCTAAAATCTCATTGCACATTGCAGAAAACTAAAAAAAAATATTTTAGCCCATTGATTAGCAGAGTGGCTGCTACAATATTTTAGCCTTACATAATTAAATGCATCGTTGGTAAAAGCAGGTATAATTTGGCAGTCTACTGTTAAAACAGATTAAAGCTCTTAGATTTAAAACTTTTTCCTTAAAATTTGGTCCTGCAGCATTAGACCCAAAAGTTTTAGTAAATAATCATAAAACAAAAGCTAAGGATGTTAATACCGGTTTAAAGAGCGTTCATTAGACGTGATGTGTGATGCATAGCTGTATCAGTAGCGTCGTGTGTGTACACAAAGGAAGAGTTTGGCAGCTATTCAAATTGCAACAATGTAAACAAATCCAGGTGTGATTCAGTGTAAATTGAAAGCTTTGAATAAGTGCATTAAGAGTCCTTGTTGTCTCAGTGCATGTAGACAGAATTGTGTGTACGTGTGTTTAAATATTATGAATATGTCTGTAGAAATGAAATCCAGTGCAATGACATGAAATGTAGATGCGAGAAAAAAAGACAGTAGCTCTTAAGCATAACTATGTTGACTTGCATTAATTTCACCAATTATAATTAATGACTCTTATCCTCTTAGATTTTAGCAGGTTGTCCAAAGGAATTGCACAGGAGAGTCTTAAAGAAAAGTGACAACAATATGTAAATACATGTAATAAGTGTAGTAATGGAAGTCTCTCTGGCGCCAAGACATTTATGAGGATTAAAATTTTCGTCAAACTCCTAATTGAGTTTTTTAGTGTGCAATATATGCGAGGGAGTTTAACTCTATTCTCTGAGAATATTTCCTCAACTTGTAGATACCTATATAGAAAATCTGTGAATTCCTCTTGTAGTTGATAGCTAAGTTAAGATTAGAATGAGCAGCAAGATATGACGATGGTACGGATAGTAAAAGTTTCAAGGTACCTATATCTTAAAGTGTTGTGACAGGAAGGGAAGATAAGTCATATCCTAAGCCTCGTGTAAATTCTACGACAAAATAGTCTAACCTGAAAGCCTAAATTCCCCATTTGTGAACAGAAGTGTGTAAAATATATTTCCTATGAACTTTCTTTATACTTTGCTTGCTTGACAAGGGGAAGAAGAAGAAGAAGAGTTTTGAGTAAGTATAAGTAATGGAAGAAGATCCTTTTAATTTCCTTTCTGACTTAGAATGAAAATATTCATGAGAGAAACAACTTGATTCATCTCGCCCTACATTATACAAGGATTTACATCGTAAACGTTAAATGCTAACCATTAATGCGTTAATATATCTTGTGTGACCAATTGTCACGCACCATGCCAGAGCACTCACAAGCAGATCAAGCCTTCATCAACCGTTTAATATCGATTAAGTCGATAAAATAAAATATTAGCTTATAGGAAAAAGAACCGTGTCAAGTAGCTTGACTTTGATTCTTAAGAGATTTGAGCTCTGCTGCACACACGACTGTTTTTGGGTACCTTGTTGTTGATACACATTGCTTCACTACTGAATCAGATTGGAAACCGCACCCAATTCTTTTCCCCCAACGAATATCCTTATCTTACAGATAGAAAATGCAGTAGACATATTATAGGAGATGATATTATAAGTACCTAAGTGAAGGCAGTGCCAAATAATTTAATGATCTATTAGCTCAAAATATATAAGGGGATTTGTATTTCACTCAAACTACATACATATTATAGGCTCTTATGCACCTGTAAGTAAAAGTTTTCAACTCGATCTCTAGGAAAGGAACGTCACCGATAGAAGAAATATAAGTCGTAAGAAAAGTACAAGTTACAGTCGAGTCATGGACTAGGGCACAAATAAATCCACTGTAGAATTTAAATGATCGAATTGTGTCAAATAATCCAATTCGCCCTTTTCCTTCAACTTTAAATCCAGTTCAGTTTTCTGTTTTACTGCCTGTGAGTTAAGAGTTGGGGCGGAGATATGATATGAATTTCAAAAACAGCCAACTAGGTGCCTTATAAACAAGCTGAATTTCCAAGGTGCATGCTTAGAGAGGAGACTCTACGTGCAGACGAATAAATTCAATCAAAAAAGGAGTTTCCTCTACATTGCAAAAGTTACTGTCGTCTAATTTCAATTTCTAATCCACTTGAACGTGGTCGACTACACGTTCTATCTAGCTCCTCAATAACCGACTCACAAGATCAGCATGAGACAATGGAATTGTAACCTATATCTTCGAGAGAAAAAAAAGATCAAACAAAAATAAGAAGGGGCACAATGGAAATTGCAATAGAATAAGTACAAAGTTAAGAAAGATAAAACTTCAAGATCAGCATAGAATACTTATTAAATGAAGGTGATAGTAAATGACCAGTGGAAGAGTCTCTTATCTTCTTCACTGCTTGTATATAAGCTCCCGATAGAAAAAGAGGACGTGACAGGAATGAAAGCATCTTTAAAATATCCTTCTATAGTATACCACATCTGCATACTTCCAACAAAGTAAAGTAGGAAAACTGTAAAATGAATTGTGCACATCTGCTTGTCTTGTCAAATCAATCCAACAACGCTAATTCCTGATAGCTACATCCACCCTGTGCAATCACAATGCAATTTTCAGGTCCAAAGATATGCATCATATCAGAAATGATACAAATATTCATTTGCAAAGTACATAGGAAAGTGCAGTAAACAAGAAAATGACTGTAAACACGCACTAGGGCCAGGATCATCTTTGAATAAATAAAATAGACTCTTCCTACATTCAAAACACATTTACGATTTAAACGTGTAGATATGTGTAGAAAATTAGTTTGGGCCAAGTAGTTTATTTCCTTCTATTTTCTATTTGATTTAGAAGTATATAGAAGGAAAGAACCTCTTCAGAATACTAAAATATACAACGAAAATATATTTCTGAGACACTAATGTTGCAAACTGGCAATCAGAGTGCAAGGCATGATCAGCCAGAGTCATAAGTATGTAGACAATGTCAAAAAAGTGTTTTCCTTCAATTTGGGTTGAGCTATGAACAGTTAAGTGTGTAAGTAAGCAAAGTATACATGCAGTCATATATCTATTGCTCTTGTAGGAAAACAAAAGTTGAAAATCCACTTTGTTTAAACTTTAAGCTTGACTTGACTCTTTTTGGCTACAAATGAGCTGTCCGTTTTCTTCAGTAGTGCTCCCAAATCCCTCTCTTCTTCTCCTCGACGTTTCTTTTCTATGTTTCAGCTCTCATCTCTCGTGCATCTCACTGTATCACAGCATCAGAAGAGATCTGCTAACTTATTCACAAACTGATCGTAAAAGATGTTTTTCTGTATGAATGAAGCCGATTAAAACCGGGTGTACGACGCAGAAAAAAAAGTAGCATCTTTTTTAGGTAGCTAACATTGTGCACTCAAATCACAAGTGCATTTTATCAAGATTGTCATGTCCTGATTATAGTTACACTGCAATTACAGCCACTTTGCTCTACAACAGCTAAATAGATGCTGCTCAAATAATTAACAAGACTAGCCGGCTCGTTTACAAAAATTCGTGCTAAATCCACACCGTAGGCCAGGTAAGTCTTTATTAGAGACATCACAGACTACCCCTCAACATTTTCAGAATTAATAATCCATCTCTTTTATACTGACCACAGACTACACAGACAAATCTTCCTCCTTTTCAAGATCATTTTCTCTATGATTTTACGAATAAAAAATTGCAACTAAGAATTTGTAATTGAGACGATTATCTGTAAAAATACAGTTGATAACTGTAATTGATGACGACAATGTGACACTTTCATTTCTTTACTGAATTGTATCGTTTTTTATCTGTTTAGAAAATGGATCTGTTAATGAATCGTAGCTCGGCGTAATTAAATGCTTCTAATTTTGACTAACATTTAAGAATTAAGGTGTGTGCTACTGTGTTATGTTAGTAGGCACTTAAAAATATTTGTGTGACAATGGCTTATTGTGTTACAGAGAAATTACATTGGGCATTACGTGCCGATATATTGCGATAACAAGACGTTTAGCGATAGATAGTTTACTTAATGAGGAGAGGTGGCTGTAGGATTAGAAGAGATAATATGGGAAATCCCGTCAAACTGCTCTCAATTTTTGACACTGACATTTGCAGAAAAGAGCATTAACTCATCCGGTTTTCTCAAACACTACAGCCTCTTACTTCTCAATTCTCAACAGTAAACATTCATGATGATGATAAGGTGCATGATATTCGTTGATAACTTAGCGTCAGGATTGTTTGGGACGGACGATATGAAAATTATGAATACGATTGCGTTGAAGAGCATTACATTACTTATGAAGTCCCAAAGTTACATGCAACAGAAAACACAATAAAATGTTATTATATAGATTCTAGCTAGCAAGCTACAAACAACTACAACCTACTCACATATTAAATAAAAAATGAATTGGGAAGTTCATGACTACTACTACAACTACTACTACTACTGCCGGTTTACTACGACTATTACTCTAGAGAAGGCAAGGGAAACTTGTAAAGGCAGTCGCCAAGAAAAAAAGGATTTTATACGTACAGGTTGCACTTGGAAAGAAGAAAACTAAATGAACTAACGAAATAAATTATGAGAATCAAATTAAAATATTTATACATCGAAATCGACAAGAACACGATAGTGGCAATTGACGTCCTGAAATTAACTGATAGTTAGTAGGCAGACATTTGTAAGGCGGCAGCAGTTTGTAGTAGTACTGGTAGGTATAATTTTAATCTCACTCTTCCATATGGATTGGATTGTAGTTTGACTTGACGAGACGAAGAAAAAAAAGAAAAGGAAACAATAGGAGTGTATGAGATGAGAAGAGGGACGCTCGCTCGCTCGCTCGCTTCCTCGCCTCCATCAACAATTCCATTGTGCAGAATGAAATAAAATGAAAGTTATGAAAACTGTGAGCATTAAAGAAAAGTCAATTCCTCTCTGCCCATCTGCGTAGCACAAGTTGCAGCACTATTATATTATAATCGTGTAATTTCTAACATCTCTCTCAACTCTAACTCTCTTCTTCAGAGGAAAGAGAGAAAAGACACGATGATGAAAGAAAAAATGAAAGAAATCCTATGCGTATTTATTTATCTAAACATGCTATATTATGCTATGCTAATAGTTACGATTCCATTCATTCCATCATGGAATGCTCCAACTTTTCTGTTTTCAGGGATGTCCTCATATTTACATGTGGAAATGGGGCGTATACAAAGATGAAGGATATGTGTATCTCTGGAATGTAAAAATGTCCACTTTTATAAAACATTTCCGAAATAATTTTGCACCTGATTTTAAATGACACGTTTTGAAAAATTGGCCAAGATTAATAGTAAGTCTGACAAACAACATCGTTACCCACACCGCACCTAGTTAAAAAAATATAATGGCGCAAAATATTTATGGAAAGATTTTAAGCCATAGGCGTACATGCAATTTCTAATGTGACATAAAATTCCTTGTCGATGCAAAAATAAATTGTTTTTCATTAGAAACCATTTTTGAGCCGTTTAAAAAAGAGTCGATGAGTTATTGTGGATCTTAATTGAATTCTACGAAAGCTTGTTAAGACGCCTAAAAAATGTGCTTATTTTTTGCTGCACGCAGTTAGTAAATACATTAGAGGCACATTTTTTCTCTGTAAATATTTATTGTGCTTGCGTATGAGTATGTGTAAAGTTTGTGACATTTATTTTGTGTAATGATCATCTTCAACTTGAAGAGTCTAGAGGAGTAGGTAAGTATAATAAACGAGCAAAAACGGTTAAACCTTTCTCGCTTTTGTGGCAAAATGGATTAGTTGATGGCTATTGGAAAATTGCCGTGATTTTGTGGCTGCCGAGAAAAAAAGGGTTGAAATGCCGCAAACAGACAGGGAAATTGAAGTGCACTGTAGAAAACGTGAAAATGAAAAGTGGTAAATCTGACGCAGGTTTTGAATTTAAAGGGGAGCGAGCAAGTACCTAATGGTTAATATGCCATTATTCCTTTTTCAAAGCAGTCAAGTGAGAAGTGAATAGTGACAGATAAAATGAAGATGAAACTATAATGGCCAACATTGTTTAGGATGTTATATATTGACATTTAAATGTGCTGATTACTGAAGTGACTTTCAATTTCGCTACAGCAAAGCATAGGAAATTGTGAAACAAACTTAAATTGAAGATGATGGCGAGGAAGCGAAAGATATGCGTCGGAAAACCACCGACAGACACAACAATTGTCCTTTGTTGGTGTTGCTTTTCTAAAGTTTGCATAGGTATGTGTGCGAGCGTGATGATCTTGGAATGAGATCACAATTTCCCATATGAATTAGTAAAGATATGCTATCTATAATGCTAATCGTTAGCGATCATCCATTTCTCCTCGTTGATTACTTAAGGAAATCCATTTGAGTCAGTCCTAGAAAAATGTAGCATCCTAGTACAAACCCCCTGTGGTCATTAAATGCACCTGCACTTAAAAACCTAATGCATATCTAAGCATTAGACATTTAGTAATTACATTATGAGCAGGAACCAAAAAAGAACGTGATCACAATGAATCCCTTCTCATCCAATTACAATGCGGTGTAGGATGCTACTTTTGAAAAGAAATAAGATGCATCAACCTGATTTCTGAAAATATTTTGATCTAAATCTACAATTTAATTGTGGCTGCATCCATCCATTATGGTTTGATGGTATAATCAACTGCAATTATTAGTGTTACGTTTCCGTAACCAGTAAGTAGAGTATTACTAAACAAAAGAGCAATATTACAATTGTCACAATTTACAAGACAGAAAGACAGAGAGAGAAACTCGTCGGAGGAGAGATGAGTATTTAGTTCTTGAGGCATTAGAAATGAGAGTGACTTTTCGCACAACTATATTAACAAGAATGTGACACAGGTAGTCGTAGGCTATTACACTCGTTACATTTAATTGTAGTTCTCTGTGTTGCAAAAAGTAACACTGACAATTGGGACGATAATCCATGAGCATACATGAACAGTTGCATTATAAAGTAGTAATCATAAGAAAATAAATTTTTGTGTTAATTATAACATTCAACAAATCCAATGTAGAAAACTAAATATTATAAAGTATAGCAATGGGATTTGCATTTGTCAAAAGCAAGGAAAACGTAATTTGTTTTGATTTTACATCTTAATTGTGTGTACACAGTACACAGAAATGAAAACTGATGTTATAATGTTTACATTGTTTTACACAGAAAAGTAGGTATAGTGTCTGTCTAATTTTGAAATGGCACTCTTCCTCAGGTCAGTAATCAGTTTCTATGCAATAAAGAAATAATATTTCAGAGCTATCTACTACTGAGCAGGAGAGAGAGAAAGGAAAATCAAAGGAAAATACTTACTTGTGTCTTTTAAGAAGATAATAGAGTTGCCTTTAGCTTTTGATATACATAAATGTATTGCTCTATCTATACAGTGAGTATTAGAGATTTCCAGATGAGCATTTTGTTTAGTTAGCATTTCCATTAGGGTAGAATAGAGAATTAGCAACAAACAAACAGCAGAGGAAAAGGAACAATAAGCAACCCCACTTATTGTATTGTATCAACGTGTAGTTTTCTTAACAATTGAATATAGTGCAAAGCAAAGTGAGTTGCACGAAGGCTGCCTGTGAGGAAAAGAGAACCGACCCCCTCGCTTCTTTGCTGTACTTGTTTGTTGTCCAAGTGAACAAGTGAATTTTCTTGGCACACTGGCCATTGACTTGCGGGCTTTATAAGCAATCTGCAACAACACCCAACCAGCAAGTGTCCACTTGGATTCCGAACTGAGAAGATCTTCTGAAAAACTCTTATTAAATTTACTTAGCTATAGTGGCTAAGAAATTTTAAAAATTGTCTTGATTCCTCAAAGCATCATGAAGATTCTCGTGGTAAGAAATTTTCGGAAAAACAAAACGCTGCAATTTTATTTTTGTGCGGTGAAACTAAAAGAGACTCTTCTGTGTTGTGATCAGTTTATATTGTGCGATCAGTGAATACATTTTGCGGTGAATTTTAATGTTTCTTCTGTTTCAATTATTAGGTGCTAGCATCATTTGGGATGCTGGTCTCGGCCAAGCCTCAATACGGCCCTCCTCAAGGAAATTATGGCCCTCCACAGCAACTTAGTTCTAATTACGGACCTCCTATTTCATATGCAGCTCCGCAAAATTCATATTCATCCCCTCAATCTAGTTATGGAGCACCCAGTGGAGGATATGGACCACCTCCTCCAGTAGTCCATAAGCATGTGTAAGTAAAACTACCGGAATGGACTGAAATTAATCGGAAAATGAAGTGTCTTGGCTTTTGGGACTTGAAAATTAATCGGATCTGAAATTCATTTTTCTTCTTACAGATATGTACATGTTCCTCCACCAGAACCTCACTACCCGAAAGCACGTAAGCCATACGTTCCACCTCCACCACCACAGAAGCACTACAAAATCATCTTCATTAAGGCCCCGACTCCACCACCTCCAGAAATCCCAGACATCCCAGCTATTCCACCTCCACCAGAAACCAAAACTCTTGTGTATGTTCAAATTTTATTTTACATAGGATACTCTAAATTTTCTAACCTTTAGGGTTTTTTAATGGCATTTGTGAACTTTTACGATTTTAGATACGTTTTGGTGAAGAAACCTGAGCCAGCTCCAGCAATTAACATTCCTCTGCCACCACCAACTAAGCCCTCTAAGGTTTGTCTTTGAAAACTATCTAACAAAATATAAATACTTCTTGAAAATATGCATCAGAAAATAATTGCCTTGTGATTTTATTCTATTTCAGCCCGAAGTTTACTTCATCAGATACAAAACTGTAAGTTCTTTCACGCATTTTAACAATCGACTAAACTTAACAAAAGCCGATGATTTTTATCTGAGGACGATGCTACCTGTGTAATAACTGAATGATATTAATAATAAAATGACTTATTTATTATTTGCAGCCTGTAAAGGAAGCATACGGTGTTCCTCAAGGTGGATACGGCGCCCCCTCTTCAGCAGACCTAGGCGGAGATATCGGGAGCAATTCCGTTGGCGGAGACTACGCTCCAGGACAGGATTATGCAGTTCCCCAATACTAAAAGATAGAGGAATAAGTCATAGGAGTCTGTAAATTAATGATACCTTTAAATTACCACCAAAAACCAAAAAGTTATTTTTATAGATAATCTGATATAGAAAAGCGTTTTCCATCCAAGTACCAGATTTTAGTACCTAGAAGTTTTTTTGCTGTGTCGGAAATCCTCAACTCTTTCCCAGCTCTGTTTTCGCGTAGTTTAATTGTTGTTAATATTAATATTTCCCCTCTCTCTCTATCGACAATCTTTCAATGCAAAGAGAAACGATAATACATAGAGAAATCATCGTGTAAACCAGTGCGGGTTTCCTCCTTGACTACATTTTCATATTTATATATTACGCATCTTTGTTGATTGCCAAATTAAATTATCGTTATTCCGATGGCACATCTATTAAATACTTACCAGCCAGAGGAAACAGAAACTAATGATTGTTATACCCTTTTGATCAAGTTAGATATATAGTAGGAAAACTGAAGACTATAAATGGGAAACTACTTAGGTATATATTTTTTCACAATCTTACGTTGTTGTAGCTCATTGTATATTTTCATTACAAAATACTTTTGGGTGAATTTATAAACAATGGAGCTAAAGACGTATAAAAGGGAAAATCCTAGAAAACAATTAGCATTCTAATAGTTAGGTAGATAGGTAGCGGCGGGTGTACCTAAAGGCAATGCTAAAAAACAAATACCAGCAACGTACGCCATATTATGAACGTGCATTGAATTTTCTCAAGAACTGTAACTACTGTTAACATGTAATGTAAACTGTAATATTATTTTATTATTATTATTACTATGTGTTGGAGATGTGTGAAGCCGGCGTGATGAAAACTATCAAACAATGTTGCTTACAAAAGTTTTTGTAAATCTTTGTGATTATACTCTAAGGATTATGACTTACTTGTGTAAGTGACCAAATAATATAAAACAGCAACACGATTTTGTATACAAAAAAAAACGAATGAATAAATACCAAAAATCCTGCTCATTTTGACCAAAACAAGCAAAATGTTTTACATTGTTTAATTGCTCTCTCTTAAAATAATTTATTAATGTTTGTTTGAGTAGATTCTCGTATTTATCATCGTCATCATATTGCATTAGGAGTAAAATGAGTTGTTGAGTTGAAAATGGGAATTGCGATTTCACGGTCGGCAGAGGGTAATTGAAGCGAAGAGGAGTGTGACAGGAGACGATGAGAGGAGAAGTCAAGTCAAAGCAAAAGGAGAAGACAGCTCGCATATTTTATTGTTATGAGGAGTAAAATCGAGGGCATCTTCAGCATCTATGTACGAAAGGCTAGAAAACCTACCTACATACATCTACTTGCTTTCCTAGTATTTCTTATGATAATTTTTTAGAAAGTTTTTACGGAAATTCTGGTTGAACTAGACTCTGACTTAAGTCAAACACACACACTCACAAGTAAATGCACACGCACTGTCGAGGTTTAAGTTTTCACTTACAGAAATGCATGCAAACGCCCTATCTTAATGTATAAAATATTTAACATTACACTTGTTTATCGGTCTTCAGATGAATGCTAATGGAGGAGTTAGCTTTGTTTACACAGTTGGGAATGTGAATGAGTGCGAGAGTGTCTACAACTCATGTTTTCCTACCTAAAACAATATGCAATGCAAATCCTCTCTCTCTCTCTCTATCTCCATCCCATTTCCAATCTAAATGAAATGAAAGAAAACTAGACCATAGCAAATGAAATGGAATGAGCGGATATGCACAGAAGTTCATCGAGGAAATGGCCTTAACCACTTTGCTACATGACATCCTTGCTAATATCATGCACGTTTAACCTTTACTATTATACTAGCATTATCATCCTCATTCTCCTACTTTATCATTCTTATCATACACACAATTCCATCTGTAATCAAGTAATCATTGTAACTTCTTTAATAGCAACATTTCAAGTTTTAATATTAAATCCCGCCATGAATTCATCCTAAATAAATAAATAATCGTTGAATTGACATCTTTTCATCTAAAATAAGCTAATCGCTTGCGAGTAGCACAGCCTCCTACTGCTCATATCGAATAGAATTCGATACGTCCTTATTTACACAAATATTCTTGGGTGTTTTTTCATTTTCTGCTTGCTAGAATGTAAAGAATGTATCTAGGAACATTAGTAGCCTAGTAGGATCATCATAGCTACCCATATTAAAGATGTGATTCGATGGCAGGATATGTGAAGGCGCTTTGTAAGTCAAAGTTGCTTTACTGGCTAAGTAGTTTACCTAGTCAGCGTGTCAGACTTAAGCAGAAAAGGATTCTTTTGACGCTTGTAGCCATATCATTTTTGTCGTGGTGCATATGTGTATCCCACTCTGTTGTGTTGTTGTCGACTGACCGGCATGCCCATTCTTATTCTTAAACAGTCTCTCTCTCTCTCTGGTCATCATCAACACCTGTATGTATACGTAGGTATCTTCACATATACATCACTTGTATGTACTGGTAGCTAATCATGAGTAACGTTTGTAAAGTAAGTAAAAAAGTCAGTCATGTCAGGTGAAAGCTGCTCTACCACTTGCATCTAACAGTAATTACCGTTAGGCTGTGATATCCTATATAAAACCCTTCCTTCTCTTAACCATATCACAATTCTCCCATAGGAATTCTCCTTATTAACTCCATCTGCGTGCATTTAGATGTACATAGATTATATTATCATACTTGAGTTGATAGCATAGCTAGTTTTATGATTATATGCATATCTCTTCTAGCTATTTGTCTTGTATAAATTATACTTCATGTATTAAAGCAGACAATGTCATATTTTCCAAAAATGTAATTATACACTCTTTATCGGTTTTATGCCTTGTAAATAATTGTAAGAGTTGTTTGTGCCCGTTCACAAAAGAAGCCAATCTTTTGTCTTTATTTTCATCAATTTCATATCGAGAACTACGGCAGGCTTTTAGCATTTTCGATAAAACTCTCCAAGGAATTCAATGCCAGTAAATGGGTAAAACATGATTCTATTTGAATATTTGAACAATATCTGAACATTGCCATTTTCTCTGCTTGGATTTTGAAGTGTAAGATCTTAGAAGCTATAGGAAGGAAGATTCACGTTTAAATTCAATTAAGTATGAAGATTTTTTTACTGGGCTTTATTAAAATCTCAGTTTGAATGGGATTAACTAACAATAGATTTTCCTAAAGTGAATTAGAGTGGAATTGTAACAAACGCTTCATAATAGCATGACCAATAGGGTGAGTTAACCAAAACAAACTGTGCCAAGTCATCGTGACTCTGGAAAATTGTGTTCATTGTTATTTTTGTTTACTGATTGAGTGAAGGAAGCTATATAGATTACAATACAATCGCCCTTGATATTGAAAATATCTTCCTTCTTTACGTGTACTATAATGGAACTATCTCGCTCTATTACTACCTGACGGCAATAATAGATTTCTTCTTTTATCACCCGAATGAACAATATCTTATTTTATATTGACTACTGCCGTGAATATTCTTGGGAAATTAACAATAAAACTGAAAATGAAATCCGCTCTTCATGCACTGACTCTTAAATACTATCTTCTAGGTATTTCTTTGTATAAAGAACGATTGATAATGTCATTCATTGAAAATTATAGCAATATAGCATCAATATCTACAAAGCAGTAGAAGATGAGAAAATTAAAATTGCTGCCTACATATACAACATGTTCTAGATATGCAAAATAAATTGGACAAGTTCTCAATGTCCCAAATCGTAAAGCTCAAGTTTCCTTAAAAATAATTGCCGCAAGAAAATGAGTGAAAACGAGCAAAAGCACTTACAACAGCAAAGTAACAAATGCAATAATTTAAACATACAATAGTATCCGAGATTTCAAAATCCGAATTCTGCATAGAATTATTCTACAT
>JAAAYG020029806.1:0-15745 GCA_009936455.2 Tomocerus minor
TATTAGGTCATGACCCTGTAATGGTAGTGACCCCATAATAGAACTTGATCTTCCTTTTGACCTCCAGATGACACACAGAAAATTTTAACGCTGTACTTCAATAGGTTCAAAAGATATCGTGCACAGGGACAGACGGACGGACAGACAGACACAACAGATGCATACAGCGTGACTACGTCACTCTGAATAACAAAAATTTTATTGGAGTTTCTGTCTAATTGGGATATTTATTTATTTTGTCTAATTCGGTGGCTATTTGCTTTTGATTAATGTTTTATAAACATAATTTTAGCTATATTTGTATAACTTAATTACTAGGATGAGAAACGAAAATGAAATATTATTTAACAACTGTGGCCATTAAAATTGATGAGCTGTGAATGTAGAGAATACACCTAACTCATCGACTCTTTCTTCTGACAAATGGTCAGTGTTGTTTTATAGAAGCCTGTTTTATATTATGTGGGTAGATTAGGGCTTGTATTTATAGTATGGTGGGTTGGTAGGGTGGGGTGCCTGTTGACGACAAATGACAAATTTGAAGAAAAAAACGTCTTTAAATTTTTATTTGTTGGCCGTGTCAACAATAAAAGTGAGGCACATTTAGGAGTGGGATTCATAAATAATAGTGTATGTTTGTTGACGGTGTGCCTTTCGGAATTGACACTGTAACCTGTTGTAAAAGAAAGAGAGTAAATACGGGAGAGTAGACTAATCTGTAGTATTTATTTACGTATATATAGTCCGTGCCATGAGCTGTAAAAGGAATAAGGTGCCCAAATGGGCTGGTGATGAATGATGATCCCATAAGTGGCGAGGAATGAATTGATGTCTAAGTATTGTCTGATGCATAAATCATAAGGCCGGAATTGGTTCGGAGCTGGCTAAAGAGCCAGCTAATACCTATATTATGTAAGATGGAAGGACACTAGGAGAGAGAGAGTGTGTGCTCTCAACATATAAGGAGGCAGGACAGACAGCCAAAGGGAGAACAAATACCTCTGAATGTGTTTCTAGTAAACAGATCATATACAATACATTATCTAATGCCATAATATAGTTTTATGAGGCTTTCCCTACACTATCTCTCTAGTTAGTGGAGAAGAGAGAGAGAGCAAGTAGTCAGCAATCTGCCTGCCTCATGCAGTTCCATGCATGCCGGGCACGGAAGAACAGACATTAGACATAGACAGCTAACAATAAGGGAACTTTGGATCTGACTTAACTAAAATGCAAAGGTTTATTAGTTGAGCTGAGGAAGAGAGGCTCCTTGGCTGGATCTCGACTGAAAACAAACGAGGCTCTCTGCACTTCGGGAATTAGGGATATAGAAACGGATGGATTGTATGGAAATAGCAAGTCTAGTCTCATGCCTAATAGTCTAGTCACTTCCCAATTCTTCGTAGACCTCCTAATTTTTGTGGGAAGGGCTGAAGAATGATTTCCAGAAAGGAATTCACCAGGCTTGAGTTGTAGAACGTGTGGGGCAACGTGAACTATTCCAAGAATGTTTTGTTTGTGAGAGAAAACGAATTACGCATTAACGTAGCCATGAATGTATCCGAGTATCTCTATCCCTACTTTGCTATACACATCCTTTATTATGCATCCACAACAAATATCCCTCACTCGCCACAACAACCATCTATCTCTCTCATAACTATAGTTCCTCGTAAGAATAGCACATTCTGTAGATTCATTCTTGAGCGAGGTACTACTAAATAGTTGATACCTTGACTCAGTCACTCACATACCTATTATTTGTAGCTATAGCATTTCCTAAGACGTCGAAACCCTTTATCTAAAGCTACAGAAAGACAATAGAATGAGCAACGGACGGACAGACAGACAACGTCCATACAAATAATACACTATAAAATATGATATAATACGTTTTTTTCAACTACATTGTACTAACAATAGGTAACAATAACAATAAGTGATGCACACACGCTTACTTAGTAAGAACAAAACAGAAACACAATGCGAGCCTACACATACATTCATAACGCATCATTATGCAGAGTTAAGGCCAGAGCCAGCTATAAGACATTCACAGTCTCATTGTTTGAAGTAGCAGATTCTCTTGTACACCAATCCCTAAGAGGCAACACAATAGAAAGGCATAGCACGAGAGAGAATGCCAGAATATCACTAAACTTACTCTTTCTTACTCACTTTACTTACGTTCCTTTTTTTGCTGCACTTGTCGAGTTTCGTTTGACTTGGAGAATCAGCTCACTGAGAGCATAGCACGTCTTTAGCTTTAGACAAATTTTTCTTCATCATCTACTCCAACCCACTTCCCATCTACTTTCATGAAGGACCACCCTTTATGACACATACGCAACCTGTTAATTGTATTTATTGGCATCGATCAAATCATATTTCAACCACTAATTGTCTTACATCCTTCTTCAGACTCATGAGTCGGCCTCATCACTAGACTCTTTATCGCATCCTCCCTATCCACCACACTCTCAATTACACATCTTATGCAGTCCTATCTGCACTAACTCCTACCCACACTCAAGGCACCTGCTTTGCCTAATATCCATTCAAATTATCACTGTGTCTGCAATTATTATTCCTGCATATTATATGGCTTGCAAAATATTTTTTACATCTTACAGATATATCTGTAGATAACTAATGGACTGTTATCTTTAACGAGGTAGGTAGGTATACCGTCGCTTTTATACAAACACTAATAAAACCTAAAGATCAACTATTCTTCTACTCTATCAAAATGATTTCTGTAGATAGTTAGATTTAAAAACCTAAATTAAGATATATGAATACCCTTTGCCAATTTTATTTACAATTAATTAAAAAATTTTAATCCATTTTAAAAAAAAAATACAAAATAAAAGTTACATATTCAGATATCCTGCACAAGAATCCATTTAATTTAAATTAATATTTTATTTAGTAATTAACTGTTAATGCGACCTGAAATTGTTTCATGTATCAATCTATAATAGGATCTGTAGCAATCACTTTTTCTCGTCTCAAAAGGCAAAATGAGTATACGTCACTCTTCAAACATTTACTGTTCGATTGTCCTTTGATAGGTACATATAGATTGCTTTGTACTCTTGTTTGTTCTGACTGTCCACTCCGTTCAGTTTCCCTTTCAGTATGTACGCAAATACTGAAATATTGTGGGTTCTAAAAAAACACAACTTCATACACTCTTGCTTGAGAAAAAAGTAATGATAAAAAAAGTTTTGCTCCTGATAATATTATTAGCAACTTATTGCCAATATTATTATGCTAAGTGCTACAGAGAGAGTCTAGATGCTTCGCACTTAGAAACAAGATAGGTTTGAGAGGGAGCGAAGATAAAATGCCCTGTATGCACACGCTACATACTTGTGTTGACACTAACTGGGAAGAGTGAAGTGTGGGAGTATGCAGCCTGCATTTTCTTCCGACACTACTGTGCACATAAGAGGGAAAAGACGAGGAAAAGGAGAAGGTTCTTTGGATTTTTTTAGTTTTGTGAGAAAATGTGTGGGACGAATCCAACTGTGTTTATGAAGTGGAAGCGAGCCATTAGATCCTTCTCTAAATTTAATGTATCAAATGGAACAAATTGTAAGCTATGGGTTTGAAGCTAAATGTCACTATGTAGTATGCGACGGACTTTTACCCCTAGCGCCTCCGTTTTAATAATACACACTCCCCGCAGCGATAGTGAACACACGCAAGTAATTTCTAAAGATACACGCAGAGTTTCACACAGAATTTTCAGGGGATTTTGGAGTTGAAAACGGCAGAAGTTTAGAAGATGCTCATTTGGACAGGCTACTTGTCTTTAGAAGCATAGGACTGTCCATACATCTTATTTAGCTGTGCCTAATGTAACCTTACGTGCTGAATAAGATGATCATTTTTTATGTAGCTACATCAAAAATAATTTTCCAGCAATAATATTTGCTATGGCAAAAAGATGCGTCACTGTGATCGCAGGTTCTGTATCTAAAGGAAGTTGTCACAGACACAGGATTTCTTTTGCAATGCTACGATAGCCACATATTGAGAGATCTGGTCTTTGGAAAGCATCCTCCTAATGACACGATGGCCATAAATACAGATATCTGTGTGATACAGGCATTGCATTTGTTGAGCAGACGTCGTTGAACTGTGCTGGTTTTTTATTAGCTCAACCTAAACAGTAATGGTAATAGAACAGTAGTGTTACTAAAGAAATGCGTAGAGAAAAGAGAGATAGATTAGGGTGATATTGGAAATGGTGAAAGGAAGACACTGAGGCGAATTGAATGAAAGTGAGGAGAGAAAAGGACAAGACTCGGGAGACGACCAATTTTAGAGCGTCACCAGATTTTTTCTATCAAGCCTAAGTAATGCTACTATTATTACAGGCGTAGTAGCATTATAGCCATTGTAATGTGTATCTATTAGAGTAGGAAAACATCGTGTTTACATGTGTACTATTTATGTCCGTGTGTGCATTCGAGGGAAATAAAAGTATAAAAGAAAGTGAAATAGAAATAGAAACATGTAGTACATGGTAGGGATAGAAATAGCTGGAGTTGGAGATGTAGCGGGAGAGTGTACATGTTAACCCTGGCTCCTCCGCTAAATTGCACGAGGAGGAGAAAGAAAGGGAGAATCTTTCGATATCGATGTACTTTCGTAATTTGTCAATGGCTAGGGATGGCATTCCCTATTGAGACTGACATGGGATGAGAATATAGTGGGAGCGGAGGAAAGAGCAGCCCTCTAACTATATCCCTATAATATAATAATATCTAAACAGAGTCCACTATAAACATATCAGGTTAAGTAGCGTAGCTAGTAGATGTTGGCTTGATCATTTGCTTTCCTTTCGTATAGCGACAGGACAGAGAGAGAGAGACCTTTACTCTGCTTTGATAACAAACAATCTAGCAAACAGAAGTCATTTCAACCAGTTTTTGGCTGGTGATGAAAAAAAGAGGATTTTTTCCGAAGAGACATGTTTGAGAAGGCAAGTGAAGTGCAAGTCGCAGTTGGGCAAGAGCAGGAACCATAATACATAAAATGTATGGCTGGCAGAAGAAGAGTCATGAGAAGGTAGGTAGGTAGATGCGACTCACTAAGCTAAAAGTTGATAATGGTGGAAAGTGGCGGAGAGCTTTTGTGTGACTCTCCGTCTGACAGAAACTGACTCGCCTTGTAAGTGAGTGATGCAAGTGTAAGTAAAGAGGAGATATAGACTTTTACATTAGTTACATTTGTATTATTACATTGCCTTGCATTACTTCCATCACACATTACATTTGAGACGGAGATAGGTCTCAAGATATTGGCCACTCTTTTGATCACACAGAACACATGTGTGCTTAGCCTAAAAATCAGGGCTTTAAGATAGGGAAACCAAGGAGGGTTGGAGAATCTTCTTCTTTTTACATAAAGTGGAGATAGTAGTAGTAGTCAGATAGAGATACATAGTTAGTTGATGCTTTGTGTGTGTGTGGTGTTTAGTGTATATACATTAAAGGAAGAGCTACCGTCCTTCACTTCAGTCAACACTGTTGACTTGACTTTGACTTTTGACTAAGTTGATTGTAGGATGTTGTAGTTGTAGCGGAGCGGAGTGCACAGGGCAGGCTAACCAGTTTCTCAGTCTTTCTATTCGAGAAGGAAAAGGTAAAGCAAGCCAGCAAGCCCCAATTTCCTTTCATTACACACAATGTCATTTTCCGAGGCCCCTCAATAACATGGTGCAAGATGATAAATCATTGGGAAACATTGCCCTTACATGTACCGATCCCAGTCGAGTCCTTTACATCACTACATTAAACACACTCTCACATACTCACTGATTGTTAGTTAGTCCACTGCATTATAGACAGAGAGAACATTGAAAGCGGTCAGAGAGAGAGAAGAGAGTCTCAATACTTAATCTATCTCCTCTCGGAGCATGTTTGTTTGTACATATTATGTGCATGTATGCGTGTAGGTATGTCAGTCACTGCAGCATCCTCCATAATCTGTCCTCCTCCTTCAGCCAAGTAGCAAAGAGCTACCTACCCACATAAACATATGTAACTCGCTTCCTCGCCTAATAAATTTCTTCTACCACAAAACCCATTTCCATTGATTGTCTTTTCATCACGTCCAACCAAAGAGCACTCTGAGCCTTCTTTGTTTCACAGCTCAACTATTCCAAACTTTCAGCCATGCAATTCACTATCTAATCCTCTCATTCTTAGCTATTTCCTATCCATCTGCCTCTCCACATATCCATCTGCATAAATATTTGAAATTCAATTTCAATAGTGACTTGATAGCAAGAGTCATATACCATCACAAATAGTGTATAGCATCATATGTAGTTGTAGTAGGTCGGTCGACTACGGTCTTATTGAGACTAAAAAGCCAGTTGATTTCCTCGAAAGAGATTCATCGTGGTGTGTAATCATAGTGTGTGTGTGTGTGTCTGTATCAATGCTTTACATTATCGTCTGTAGATACTTTTTTTCTTGATATACCTACATGAGAAAATCTTATCGCTAAGGTGCTTATAGCCCGACGTGGTTTTATCCCTATACCAAAGACAGACTGTTTTTTTCCTTTCAGCTTGCGTTGCGATTAGCTAACGTTATGTTAGTTTAGTTTCAGTATGTTTGATTCTGTCCTCCTCCCTGATTCATCTCATCATTATAATCATCACTACTACCACATTATCCTTCCAAGACTACTTCAGAGTTCACACCCCGTCACAAACTACTCCAACATTCTTGACACCAGATAACAGATCAATTCTTCTTTTGATTCCCTTCTCTGCTCTGGCCAATCTCACATTTCTCAAATGATTTTATCTTATCACTTCTAACTTTTTATGCTTTTCGTTCACCCAACTCTGGCCTTCCTTAACTACTTTCAGAACCTTACTTTTTCCTACCGTATCTTATGATTCTTTTTCATGTAATTTATCTATTTAAATGAAAAGCTGAATTTGTTGTAGGTACTCGTTTAGTTGCAGAGCCTGTACATAATATAGAGATTACACTGAGGAATGGCAAAAAAATTATTTGCACTGCCAAATTACCAACTTGGTATCCGGGAACATCTGCCAAAAGTGCCAATCGCTCTAAACTAAATTAGTATTTATTCTAACAAGAAGTCAAAGTAGCGTTTGCTGAACTTTCTAGATACACTTGTAATTAGTTATTTAAAGATGCATGCTCTGCCACAATCTCCCTTACCTTTCTCAGACCACATGCATAGTATTAAACTATTACCATTTCACAAATATCCCTAATTTCTTGCACAGATAACAGTTTCAACGGACGTAAATAAACGGGAAGTTGACATGTAGTGAAACGGATTATAATATATTTACTTCAGATCGCATCTACACTCGTGGGCTTACAATTAGATAGGCTCTATTCATATGCAAAGATGTGCTCTTTGCTACGTACCTAGTTAAAACACAGGTACCGTGTACAGCTTAAATATGACGTGGTATCCCAGCATTTATTTATTATAACTTGTTAGACTGTAAAATTGCATCTGATTATGCGAAATCCCTAAATTTCTTCACAGTTCCCTTCACTAGGATGGCAAGAGACCAAATGTGGAATTTGGATTCCAAGAGAAAAATTAGCAAGCAAAGCAGAACGCACACAACTTGCATTATTTATTGTAGTGGCACTGCATAGGTGGTATCCTAGCCTCTTCTCTATTGTGAATATTGAAGAGGAAACAAGTACAAATACAAGCCCTAATAAGAATGACATTTAAAATGTATATACAAACATACCTACCAACAGAATTACCACTCAAACAGAAGATTAACTTAAGAAATAATTTTTGTCAAGCAACCGTAGTTGTTATTGAAGACGCAGTTACGAGCATTTAAGGTTCAAGTTCAATCTGCCTAATAATATTATTCGGAATTTTACAAGTAGCATTTTTTTTATTTTGATGATCTGAAAAGCTTTGGAAGTAATAAAATAAACATCATATATATCCAGTTAATTTATTTGACTAAAGCAAACAGCTATTACAATAAAGCATAGAAAATATGGGAAATTATAGTAAACATGAGATTTGAGAGTAGGGAGAGGATAGTGCGGTATGTTCTGGTAGGCCGAAAGCCGAAAAGCTAAGCTCCTTGTGTAGGGCCTAAATATACAGAATGTATTTTAGAGAATTGCACATAAAGATGTATTTATGTGTAAGTAGTTGTATCTGAATTGGTGTTTATCTTCTAGAGCTCCCACTTTGAGCATATTTACGAATGTATATGTGAGTATTGTTATTTATCAGATAGATAAGGTCGGGATTTAGGGGGTTATCTGTCCTATGAAGCAATGTTGATGTAGTGGCGCGGAAAAAGGTTGCAGCGAGGTCTTGAGGGATGCCGGTCTGTCGGAGCTGTGTGATGCGTAGTACTGAGCAAGAATACTTATCGTTCGAATGAGCTCGCATGCTTGATATCATAGCTCTATTATCAGACAGAGGCATGGGATATGACATTTGAAGCGACACTTTTGCTCTCCTGTAATGTCACCCGCAGGCTGACATGCAATCTATATACATACATCAACCACTAACTCTGATATTAGATCCAGCCACTCACTCACTCACTCACTCTCAGCCCGTTCTTAATACACATATATATATACACACCGTCAGTCAGTAAATATATTAGCATATATCATGTATGTGTGTGGGTATATGTCGCAGATCTCCTTCACTTCACACATGGAGCCTGCAGAGAGTCCCGAGTTGAGGCAGATCCATATTAATGTGTGTTATGTTATTATTATGATCGTTCTGTTAGTTATGTGTGTTGCAACTTTTTGTGCATGATTCCAAGTGTATTATGGCATGACTGATATTATGCAGTTAGTTGCAGCAGAATGTAATAGTCGGGAGTTGAGACGAGCATGATGCACAGTAGCTTACATGAGCTTAGAGCCAAGTGTCTTTTTCCATCCACGAATTACATAGTTTATGTACCATAAAAATGATACACCAGTCTGGCATACTAAAGAGAGTGTAGAGTGAAGGAGGACGAGGGGCCAGAGACGGCAACAAGACAGCAGCCAAGTCAATTCAGAGCGAGAGTCGCTCGACGTTCACTTGACTTTGACTTCTTGTTATTATTTCGACTGATATCAGAGCTTCCCTTTCCTCCTATCTATCAAAGCCCTACTTGCCCTTCTCCAGTCACAATATCCTATTTGTACTCCTTCATCCAATCTGTTCTTTGACACTCGTCTCATTAATTATTCCAAAAGCTACAAACACAAGGCGACATGCATTATTAAAAATAATGAATCGATTAGTAGCATATAAGCACCTACTTACTAACCTAACCGGGATATAATTAATTCCAACGCAGTAGCACCACTCAGTTCACTCCTAGACATCTTTTTCATAACATTTGCTATTTGTCTTTCACAAAAAAATCTCTAATCAGATCAAAGTAAATATGGATCACAATGTTATGGCATCTCTCTAAGCTTTAAGTGTTTAATGTACAAAATATCCTTCTAATTGAGGCAATAATCTTATAAGTAATTTTGTAGGAAGGGAAAGTTTCTTATGCTCACTGTAGATTCCTATCCAATATGATCTCCTAATCGAGAGTCTGCTAAAATGTGTTAAGTAATGGTTACATGTAGGTGAATTGAGAAGGTATAGGCAGTAGCAGTAATGAGGTGTCTTTGTCTTAGTAAGTGGAGAGTTGCTATAATGGAGAGGATAGTTGAGTTGTTGTTGTGCATGTGGGTTATTTGACTGGTTTGCGTGCTCCGGTTTTTCATTGTTGTTTCAGTTGTGATATTTGATAATCTGGAGTGATCTTGATCTGACTGTGTCCAGATTGGGCTGGCGTGACTGGACTGTTGTGACTTGGGCTGAGAAATGTTCGCAGAGTGTGCGATGGAGTCAATCGGATGCGAGACGGTCGGAGTGAGAAGAGCGAAAGAATATCAGTGAGCGAGTTCAGTTCAGTTCACTCGACTTGTCCAAGAGCGTGCAGTATGTAGTGAGAGATGTGAGAAGCCGAGGAAGACGACGTTCAATGTTGGCCGAATCAAGGAACCATAACTCATCCTCGTCTGAGAGTCACTGGTATCGTCGAGCGAGGAGTGCAATGCAAAGAGCATAAGTAATAGTCAGTCAAGAAGTCAGAGAAACGATGGCCGAGAAACAAACAGTGAATTACAATAATGATATGTGGTTCATTGCATTACCTGAGCATTTTTGAGACAAAAGGCCGTTTCGAGATGAGTAAATGACCCCCCGCTGCGAACAGGCAGCTTACGGCGCCAGCACTCCACCGATCTTGCCCTATCTTCGGCCTATGAAGAATGGTCTTGACCCCTGCTGACATTCCTTCTTGATAGTCCACAGTCACTGAGACCTGCCTTCATTCCTCTTGCCAACGAGACTGCATCTTCAGTCTCGCCAACAACAGCACTTCCCTGCCCCAGGACCCTCCACCTACTTTTTCCCACCGCAGGCTTCCAGCTCCCGCCCAGATGCGGCCTCCGTCCACGCACCCACCTCACCCTGGGACCTACGGCCGTCGTCAATGCACGTCCCCTGCTCCTTCCTCCAGAAAACAGCCATGTCTCTCTTGGCTTCATTTGCCCTGGCCTCTCTCTCCATTTAACTTTTCTGTCAGGGCGCAAATATGTGCATGTCCCAGTTCCGGCACCGCTCTGTCTTCTCCAGGACACTCTCAGCTATACTTCTTCTCAACAGTACAGTAGTACAAGAGCCACGCCGTGCCGCCGTCCACTTTTTTTCTCCCTGCCTGCTGCATAAAAAACCTGCTGGAGAGTGTCTGCTCCTTCTCTTCGCCCTCTTTACACACGGGGCTAATTTAATTTTCACTTTTGTCACTGAAATGATTACATTACCTCGATTTCATTTTCTCAGACTAATAAACCTAGGGATCCTTATCGCCACTACACATCTACTGTTTACACAGACAAACTTGATTCCTACACCGAAATACATTCAGTCCGCTTGTACCCTTACACATCTAAACCACAGAGCATGTCAGTAAAAACTATCTCGACACAATTTATAGGATACAAATTGTATCTCAAGGTAAATACTTGTTCACTCCCTATAAACTTCATTATGTATTCCAAGTGGCGCTCACTCAAAATTAACAACACTTAAAAATATCACTAGCTTATTAGCTACACAACTACTATTAGATATAGCTACCACAAATTATACCTGCATTAGTTTCTCCTTTCTAAAATATATAGAGCCTTAAACTTTTTAACTATATATGTCGGGTACTTTATATAATATACAAGCAATATCTGTTACTACCGGTTATATCAGTGAATAACTGCATACTTACATATTAGTGCACACACAGAGACTGCAATTAGAATATTGTTCTCATGTAAATAATATTGACAAGCATTGAAAACACAAAACTCATTTTATAAGTAGGTACGCAATTTAGTTTAGTCAAATGGGAGAATATTGAACCGTGTGTAATAATTACATAGGAACAATCAGGGAATTCGAAATGCTTTCAACATATAGAGGCATATGATTTTTATTTTGCATGCTTGCAAAAAAATAGTTCGTGAGACATAAATTAAACACCTCCAAAATGAAAGAGCGAAAAGAAGTCCCAGCCAACGTGAGAGAAGAAGGGGCTAACACGCAAAGTATTGGAGAGCAAGTGTAATGTGCAATGCAAGATATGGTTAAAGATTTTCTTGTCAACTTTTTGCAATGTGCGAAGAAGAGAGCTCCTTACGTAAAATAAATGGCTTCCTTTCTTTGTAACAATGTAAAGCGTATTACATGAAAAGACGTAGGTATAAATCAAACCATTAACCTGTAACACTACACCTTACTGGGATTTATATGAGTGAGCAAGACTGGTATTTCTTTCCTCTTCTCTTGGTACTTTACTTTTATGCAAATTCGCAGAAACCTATATACATAGAAACAATAACAAACAACTCTTCTCACTAAATGGAACTCTTTGAAAGCAGAACAAAAGATTCCCTTCGCCCATCCAATGCAAATTATGCTTTTTATTATGAGAAACAAATTGAAGCTCTCTTGAAAGTGTTATAGGCATTTATTACTTGAGGTTGAATGTCGGCATAGTTAAATGGGCCATATTTCCACAGCTACATTTTAAGCAAAGTTGCAAATCCCAACATTTACTGACTTTAGATACTCACTTATATTTTAAATTGCTATTTATATCATAATTTTACCTTATTGTTTGTAACGTACATATAAACTTTATATAAGTGTCCAATTAAATTAATGCTAACAATAACTGCCATAAATATTGGATGTGCAGCATGTACGAATTTAACATATAATAACGCTACTTATTTTGCAACTTCAGAGGATTATTCATCACAGAGTACACTTTAGAGAGGAAATAAATCAAAAGCAGAATTTTAAAGGGATATAAATGATAAAAGTTGGCGTATGACAAAGGTTAGGTGCAATTCACCTGTCTAGCTTATTTACATGGTGTACAGATGTAAGTAGAGTAAATGTATGCCGAGTGCGTAGCTATGTAGCGTTTATTAGGATGTAGGCTAATAATGTTGTTATATTGAGGGTATTACTATCATGTCTCTGTAGTGGTCATAATGTTGGGTGTGTGTGGCAAAGGGCAGATTCAATGAGATGGATTTTGAGATGCGAGGAAGGCAAGGAGAACGGGATGCGATAAAGTAAAAGTGATCTGGCTCTCCTCTCTATCAGCACTAGTGTATTTTGTAGATACGGAGGAAGAGGAAGAGGGAGTCTCATTTGGAGCAACGAAGAGTGTGATAGTTTGAGATAGAGTAGTAGAGCGGTGAGCAAACATAAGTCGACAGTGAGCATACAAGGAGAAGAGTAAGGGAAGAAGGTTAGGAATTAGATAGTGGATGCGGATGCGACGGAAGATGCGAAGAGAGTGGTTGAGGCAGGCAGGAGCGGGTAGGAGATGTACCTTGAGACGAAACACGTTTCGTCTCATGTTTATGGCCTATTGAATGATTTCCCGTGCATTGCGAAGGTGCTCGTAGATGCTGTTATAGTTGAGGAAGAGCTAGGCGCCACATCCATCACGGAGACCACGGAACCACACCTCTAGGACAAACCATTACTTTACAACTCATCTGTCAACACACTCCAATGACCAATGGCCCATCGACAGCGTCCATAATCCCAACTCCATCACCTTTGTTTTATCTGTCCCTATAAATGCGGAGCGAGAGATTCACAGTTAGCCCTCCGCTCACTCAATTACTTAAAACCCAGTCACTTAAGGCCCTGTTCACTCACTACGACACTCCAGTCAGTCCGTAAAGCAAACAACCAGAGCCCTTACCATGTCCATTAGCATTTACATTGCACTATTTATTGCTATACTAATAATTCAGTGTTCTTCTTTTATATTCCTCTGCAGCTACAAGGCTCGAACTATTATCTGATGACAACTGTCCAAATTGATGCAAGAAGCATAAACCCGAAAGGAGAATTGCCCTTTCCACTCCACGTCAACATAAATAGATACTCTTTGTCTCTTTAATTTATACAGGCAAATAAATCCCTAAGTCTCTCCTTTCTTCATTTGTCACCAACCAATATCACACTCATTACTCATCTACACAGAAAGACAAATAGATATATATATATATATCATCTTTGGAGTTCTAATTCCTATATGCACAAATCCTCGTTTCTTATAGTAGATGGAATATAAGACTTCAAGATTTCATTTTCTGATTTATGGAAAGTATGACAAGACATCAAGACCCGAACGCACAACACTTTAAATACTTAAGCACTTTGCGTTTCTTAGCTTCTGACTAAGCACAAAGTGATTACAAAGTGGGAAAATAATGCTATGATTGTCAAAATAGCATTTGCATGATCTATATCCGTTTAAAGGCCCCACACAGTGATCCTTGTAGTCCAGTAGGAGCTAAGCTACACTTTTACATATTTTACATGTAAATATCTCTAAGAGTGGACCTTGTGGCTCTCTTTCTCTGATAAGAAATATAAGAAATTTTAAAATGAATTAAATCCTTTCATATATAATTTAGGTTAATTTCCCTTCAATAATATACACAGCTTGTTTCTCGCAACCTTATTCGTTTTGTACATAATTCGTAGCTAACTTCGTGTACGAAGAAGTAAGTAGAAGTCGACGGTAGAATTTATGGGGCAGTTATTTAAGGTATTGCCTTCAGACACACAGATATTACTATGGGTGTGCATCTCGAGAATTAAGGAAGAATTTTAATGGAAATCAATGAGCTAGCAAGTACAGTTCACTTAGATTGTTTTAATAAAGAAACGTGCGCTGCATAATGCACAAATTGAAGAGTCCCAATAAAATAGGGCAGTCCGGTGAGGGAAGGAAGGCTCGATTGAGGAAAGAAGACGAGGATCATCTTTCCGGGACTGGTGAAGATGTTTTTGCTGGAGGATTGGTGAGGGATATAGTTTGCCGAAGACATGATAATATGCATTGGTGTATCAGTAATAGGGTTTTTATTTGTCTAAGGCTCTAAATAGAGAGATGTACGGGTTGGGAAGATAAAGGATGTTAGGAGGTGAGCTTTAAAGAATAAGCATCGTACTACGAACGTATCCTCTTCTTCTCAGCTCTCTTGATATGGTGTAATTTGCTGGGGCGCAAAAGAAAAGTAAATAGTGTGTCGAACAATGCCTAGCTGGCTATGGTGGATGCCCGAGGCCTGGAACCGTCAGCTGGGATGAATTACTGCTCCATAATGGAGGGCAGTCTACCTGCGGGCCTTAACAAGCCTGGAAAAACTAACAATCTCGCCCCCAGAGCGACCTTTTCCTTCATTCCTCTCGTAACTCTTCCAACAATATCCGATACTCATCTTTTTCGTGTCGTTCGCATCCGTTCCTCCACCCCAACCCACACACACCTTGTCTCTATCATCCGCACTTTTCAACACACACTTCTCCAAAATCATCCCATTCCCTTCTCTAATAAAATCCCTTAATATCTCCACTCTCTCCATTAATAACACAAATAGAGATAGCTCGCTCCACTATCTAGATCATTGGATCAGATCTCCATTCTACTGATTAGCCACAGTACATACGTCCAAACCCAGATCCCATACACACACATGCCAATATTGTTATTACTACTACAACAGAAAGGTAAAGAGATAACTATCTCACTCATTCACCAAACTATTTGACCAATTTATACCAATTCACTCATCTCTTGCCTTCAGACTCCTTTTCTTCCCTTTTTTACTACTTACACACAATACACACTCATCATATATCTATAACAGTTGGCTAAATAGCAGTCTTTACCTTTTCTCGTTTCTTTCTTTAATGTCCTAGTCCAGTAGGTCGTTAATATATAATTTCCCTCTTCCTTTCATTACACTTACATTTATCTCTCCTGCTAAGTTGTTTTCTGAGCGTGCACCCCTAGCATCACTATATCATCCTATTACATTACTTATACAATGATTGTTGCTCAGGATGATCCAAAGCAACTGAACTGACTGATGTGGTGTGTACAGTGATGTGATGAGCATTAAGTGTTCTCCAACCATCTCATTCACTCGCCATAATTCAAAGACAGTTCTCAATCCTCTATAATCTACCTGAAATGTAATACCCAATAGTACAAACAATCCCTTTTTAGCCATCAATCTTTCACATGAAACTAAATACTTCAGTGTAGTTTATTGCTTACGTAGGTACTAGAAACAAT
>JAAAYG020029817.1:0-15741 GCA_009936455.2 Tomocerus minor
CTGAGTCCAATGATCGCCACTGTCTCCGAAATGTTTTCATAACTTTCGGCCGACAGTGGGTCATACCCTAAAAAATGAATCTGTCCAGTTTGATTTGTGAGCGGAAGGTTCATTTGCTGCAGAGTGTCCTGTTAAGTATTTAATCCGTAATTTATTACATCTCATAATCTCAAGTCATGAGAGCATACCCTTTAATATCACACGACATGTGTGCACAAGAGAAATTCAAATCACCTTTGTTAGCTTTGGGTGTACATCTTCGACGAATATGGATAACCACAAATTATGCACTGCCTGTTAAGAAAACAATCAAAATGAAAAATTAGAACAATTAAAAACATCTACAAAGTGGACAAAGACAGACAGACAGACAAAAAAAGCTGTCGTTACCGTTTCACCGGAGAATGTTACATGATTTTTTTTGCAAGTTGTAACTTATTTGTAACGAATCAGTTGTATGAGTATAAGTTGTACTTTTGTTGATAACATTTATGCAGATTTGAATTATAAAGCCTTTTATTGAAAATTAAATTTTGTACTTATTTATTTGAACAGAATATATTTCAGATACAAACTCTGCATCTAAGCCTTTTGCTGATATTGCATCAATTGCATGGCATAGCCAAAGTTTACATACCTTCCCAAAATCATCAACAGTTTCCGATTTTTGTGCCCTTAGTAAGGATTCCCACGGAAGATTGTCCGTAAAAGAGACCGTTTTAGCATTAGAAATCAAATCCCTATTAAAAGTTTTGAGTGTGGAAAATTTTAATGGACTTGACAAAGATATTTCCGCACTGCTATTGTTATTTTAGAGACTCACGGAGTATATGTGTGTGTTGAATTGATGTTCACATTGTACGTCTCCGCAAGTAGATTCTTTTTAGTAGGTTCCTTAAAGCAAAGTTGCATTATATCTTCAAACTTTCCTTTAAATGCAGAAAAAACATGAGCATAATAATTTTGCCATTGTATGCCAACATTACATGATGGAATAAGAAAGGATTGCAAGTAGAGCTGTTTTGCTTATACCATTGACTACTTTTTTCGTAGTACAAAATGTTTCAATTTGGCCGTATGTATGATGTGATGGTGCAAAAACGAAAAGGGTCATGTTTAGTTTGTCTGAATCTTTAGATAACCTGGTGGTAGATAGATCTTGTCGCTCGAACAGCTCATCACAGTTTTTCACAAGCTGCAAAGCAAATAAAAACATTCCATATTCATATATTCATGCAGAAACATATACGTAGTGTGTGTGGTAATTGAGTGGGATGGGTCGTGTTCTAAAGTACCTATTAATGGAAACAGGTTAAGTAGAACAGGTGTACTCCTCTACACTGTAACTTAGGATTTTGCATGAGTAGAGATTACATTTTTTGAAAGAGGAGGAAAAACTCTTTTTTTTGTTTTCCTAGCAGTCATATCAATCAAAAAGTTAAAAAAGAGTCTTTATTATCTAAATTAAGATAATTATTATGCTATTTCTTCATTTAATTCCACGTATACAAAGCATAATGATTTATGTACTCATCCGACTATGCACAAACACGACTAAGTCGTTGTTAATATTTATTATGGTGGGGCTTTCAGCTTTAAGCTCCGCATTGAACAACGCTCTATCTCCAACCACAAATATCTACTATACGTATTTAATTGGATTATATTATTATAGGGGATATGCTTTTCAAATGTGGCATCCAAGGTCTTTCAAATCGGCTTTGAGTTTCAAAGAAGAAAAAATCATGGCTTACCAAAAGATCTGGATTGACGAAAACACATTTTTTGAATAATGTTAGTTTCCAGCACTGTGCACGAATGTAGACTTCAGGCTTCACTCCTCCAAGTTCATCAGTGTCCATAAATATCCTCCAAACAACATCGAACTCTTCTTCTAGTACCTTTCTATTAAAGATGTTACATAATCACAATTCACAATCCTGTGCACATTTACGTACTGCTATGCTAAAACATTGTATTTAGGTTTCACCTAATATTTTGAGACACATCCTTGGAAATTATTATCACGACTCTTTTTGTGGAAATGACCCTCCTTATAGATCTGGCCAACACCAAAGCTTTCAGAGAATCCCAATCATTGAGTGCAACAGTAACCCACGCTTGTTGCCAATTCGCTTGAAAAATTTCATACATAACATAATTAGATAATGATTAGTGCTCCCAGAAAATGTTTAAGCAAAGAAAATATGGGATCTAACAATTAGTAACAATACTATCAAAATAACCTGTACAATTAATTTAAAGTGTCTTCTTTCTATGCATTTAATATTTCTCTATTTCAGATAGGATTTGTGATATAATTTGACAGAGAATTTTAGAAAGAGCATAATTATTAATGATGAAAAATTAGAAAACAAATATCTTTATACTTTCGTAGGATTAGTGAAGAAATAGTGAAACAGAAAAGTATGAATAGAGAGCAGTCACAACAACATCAGAAATAACATGTCGTAAATCTCGGTAGATTCTTTAATTAATTTTAATGTGTCTAATGACAATCTTGATGCCATCATAGATATAGTGAGATTTTCTACCTGACATTTTCAGTGCAGGGAATCGGTGAAACTTCTGTGAACAGTTATGGAAATCACAGATGAACCAAAGCACAAAAATACGTTTAGTGAATTTAAAATCTTAATGACGAAAAACTTTCCAGGTGTATCGATCAAGAGCTCAAGAGTACAAATAAATGAAAGACTGTATCAATTTCATTTATATATACATTGCAGATGCTCAATACACAGAAATAATATTTATATGCTGTATCCTTATAAACTTAGCAATTATAATCTATTAGAAAACATAAAAACTAGAGACACGTAAAGATGTGTAGCCAGCTAAGTATATATAGTCAAATTGGGATTTGCTAGAATCGATTCCCTTGCATGAAATGTCTGCATTTTCATAAAGAAAATGCATTGGATGGAGAGAAAAACAATCGTGTGTATTTTGTATGTTATACTTCGTAAAAGCGGACAGGTTGTTGTGAAAAGGAGAACGGGTTTTCCCTAGTTAAATATAAGAAAGATATCAAGAATGTTCAAAGTGTCAGTCAAATAACTATAATAATATTTCGTGATTCACTGAATAATGCAATAGTGTAAATTGTAAAATTAAAAGGTATCTTTTCTTTCTAAATATTGGATTCATTGGTTTTTTGTAGGCTACTGTCTTGGACAGATCTCCAGCGCTGTAATTAACGGGCTACCCTTTCTACACTTACTTACTAGTGCCAAAATCGCCCCTCCATTAACCGCACGCAAACGGATAATTGAATTGATTTAATAAATTGTCTGTATTCAAAACTAAATCAGTTCAGTCCAGCCGAGCCACATCACTTTTTGACTTTTCCATTTCCACTTTTTGTCGAATGGCAATATAATATAGCTGAATAATAAAAAATGCCAAAGCACCTGCTCTTTGGTGCAAGGTGCAATGCAATGGTCCACTGGTCCAAAATGCGCACTATACTCTGAATTAAATACTGAATGCAAAAGTACAATTATTAAAGTCTGTCATTTCATGTCAATTATCATATTATTTGTATCATTACTGCTATGATCCTACTACAACCCTACTAATGGAAATTCAAGGGCAAAACGAGAAATAGTTTTCAGTTCACTCCACTGTTTGCTCTTAAAAATCTGCACGAAATCTTTTTTTCGTTGTGTAGGTAGAATGTAAAAAAGGCGACTGGTCATCATAGAGAATTTTTTAGTAACACTATTCAAGTTGTAATTAAAATATAAGTTTTTCTGCTAAATTACCTAAAAAGTAAGTAATTATTGGTCAATGAATCCTGTTTAATTTAACATAACAAAGATGCCAGGAGTTAATAAATACACTTGCTAATTTGACTGAAGGAACAGAAAAAATTCGTTAGGTAGGTACTAATTTCGTAGCCAATAATTTCCAGTTGGCACCATACATACTAGGGTTTACTATTTGTAAAACAATACGAAACAGCATGCTATGTACAATACACAACTACAACCAATAAATACTATATCCAAACCTATACATATAATACTTATGTAATAATAATAAATCTAGTCAAATTACTAAAAAATGACGGTAGCATGCTGATTATCTACCTTGTAAATATTGTTAAAACCTAACTAATTACATGTCCAATTCACAAAAGTGATAGTCGACAACCATAACATAATTACAGATCGCTGATTAGTCCATCTTTATGAAACCCAAATACAAGATTGGCAATAAAACTAAAAGTATGCATTCTCAAATTCCCAATAGACCATAATAGCAAAATAGTTTATTAAGAAACGGCCTCGTTTCTTTATAAGATCGTTGAGTCTGTCTGGTCGTACGTTCGTACGTTTGTACGTTCGTACGTCCGTGGCTCCGTCCGTTTACACGATAACTCAAAAACGGATTAAGATACTGATGTCAAACTTTCAGGATATGTTCTAGGGGTATATACGACAATCCTTTTCGAAAATAGGATTGCTCCGTCTATCCATTCCCGTTCTGGGGATGGAAAATTTTTATGTCACCAACAATACCTATGCTATATTTATCTGTTTACTCATTTAAAGTAGGAGCCAACCCAAGTCGCAGGAAATAGGTTCACAGCCGTTTCTTTCCTATTCCGTCTACAAGGGTTTATTCTACTTCTTTCTTTCTTTACCCTTGTAAATCTACCCTCAGATTGAATTCGTAAATGGTGCCGATTTTACGTATCTTGTTCAAAAGAATATTATGCTCATGTTTTAATGACATAGGGCAGCGACAAATATTTTGAACGTGTTGTATAGGACGCTAATTTTTGAGTAATAAAGATACACAAAATTTACTGAAGATTGAAGATTGTTGGCGAAGTATATTATGTAAAATTTCTTCAACAACTCATCAGCTAAACCAGCTTAAAAGCATTTCTTTAAGAAAAATTTGCCACGTTTCTAAAAAAATGCATAATAAAATTAATTTAGTGTATATATTACTGTATGATGGATGGTACATTTTTGATAGACTGCTAAATAAGCAAATATGTCGCTACCTCGTTTACTACATTAAAAGTCCTCTCTATTGCATATTGTCAGTAAATCTGTGCTTAAGCTCACGCGTCACATATTCGGATGTTGTTAATAGAAAATAAACTGGCAGAAGCTTTTCGGTGTCTTTGAGACATTATTCTCTCTTTTTCTGTGGAGCGTGTAGCAAACTTTTTGTATAGATCAGCTAACGTATAACGTAAGCTTAGAAGTTACTGTTTTATGACTTATGACATTCGAACAAGGCCAACAAGTTCTCACTAAGAACGTAAAGCAAATTGAATGCCGAAGTGAAGACCAGTAGTGTTCCTGTCACGTCCAACCCTGGTCAAAATTAAGTAGGTTCGTAGGTACTGTAAAAAAATGAGTTAGAGTGTTACTTTTGTTATTGCAGTACTTATCTTGCCATTAAATACTTTGTAAGGACATCTTTTGTGTATGCTAACCATTGTAATGTGCCTGAGGAAAATACTACTGCATACTTGTGCACTATTCAACCTTTGTGAAAAACACTTCTTGATCTCATAATTTACTGATCATGGAACATAATTTGATGTTAATAACTTATTATTATTATGCTAATCACTACCTATTTCATTTTTAATGCTCTTGCTACGCATTAGAAAATTGTAAAACCGGGGTGCATTCTACGAATTTGAAATTGCAAGGCACTTCAACGAAAATCAAAAAAGTGCATGAAACAAATGAAAACATATTTTACGTCACAGAACCTACAGGCGTCAAGAAATAAGGGGAAAATAATAACACAGAACAATTATTCAAACAAAACATCTTTAAAAATAAGAATCAGTGAGAATTCCTTTTTTTACTCATGTGTTGCCCATGAGTTCTCATTTAACTAGTGATGCTTATCTTTTAAGTGGTGATGCATGTAACCGACATAAATATCATGGTTTTCCTGAATTTTAGACAATCGCTAATCGACTAGAAAGAGTAAATAAAGAGCAGTAGCCAATAAAATATGCACTCAATAAAATGCAAATGTATTTTATTGAGTGCAGCCAAAATGAACAAAAGTTATGATAACTAAATTTTCTCACAGATTCCCGTCAAATGATTGTGCGTCAGGCATCAGATGTTAAAGTGGTTTCATTTAAAGCATTTTACAATCATCTAACATGCTACACAACAGTTGATTAGAAAAAAAGTTTATATAAGCTTTTATTAATGAATGTACAATGAGGCAAATAGGCTACTACTGGGAAATACTTTTCAGAAATCAAAGGTCAAACGATGAAAAGTCGAGGACAGAGGATTTTCTGTGCCTAGTAACTACTACTGAGTACTGGATAGGTTTTTCTCCGGTGGAAGAAGATTTTGGTGGTTTTATATGTTTTTTTTTGCATTAATTCCTAGTGTTGAGAATGACGCAATTAAGTTTTAGTTGTTTGGTGTCGCTCGCCAGGACTGCAGTCAGTGTCCTTTACAAGATAACTCAGGTAGGATCACCATTTTCACCCAAAGTCCTGACATTAAGAGGATAACATTCGCATAGAGCACAGATACATATATGGTCAGAGGAATATAATTTGTGTTTTATGTAATGGTATGTAAATATGGGGACGGGCAAAGATTAGGCATTATCTTGGGTGAGTGTACCATACACACCTTAAAAAATATTGCAAGCACTAAGCTATAGCTCTATAGATAGCAAAAGTATTATTATTACGTTTAGCAGGGAAGATGTAAATGGAGTGCGTATACGAAGAAGGAACGACTCTCTCTCTCTCTCTCTCTCTCTATTTTTCTTCTCCTTGAACTTGATCTTAGAAGTTGACCTTACATTACATTAGTAGATAGATTTGTATCCGTATCGGTAATGAAACTTTTCTGTCTCATCTCCTCATCTCTTCGTAACAATTGACTACGAATGTCTTTGCGTCGTTAGCCTCACCATCTACGTCTACTCTTTTTTACCGACAAGCACTCACTCTCAACTTTAGTGCTTTGTCTACCAGGGGCAAAACTGTGAAAATCCCACAGCCAGAGAGTGAAAAGAAGAGCATCATGATGCATAAAAGTAGAAACTTGATTTGATGCTGAGGAAGATTCATTTACGACTAAATGTCTTTTTTACCTGTTGCATCGTCTCATCGTCTTCACGTACTTAGCAAACCTACTATACTCTCACTCACTTGTCTAGAACAAACTTAGATTCAAAAACAGGGCCTGGACGGGAGTGGCGATTCTCTATTTTATGATTCTCGTTAACACACTAGCATTTACCTTCAGCCTATATACTTATATACAAATAGTTTGTATATAATGATAATAGTACTCTTGTTTAGAAAACGATTCAACTCTTTATATCTTACACTGGTAATTCTAACTACATTCAGACAAGACAATAAATAGATTCGACGCAACTGGAGAGAAAACTCTAGCTCATTCTGGAGCTATCTTCTTGTCTATACAGCAAATAATTAAGCTACAGTAAAATTACGATATTTATTCAACGGCCTTTTCTACACATTTATTCATTGATTGTGCGCTTCAATGAATTGTGTCTTGTATTTATGAAAGGATAATCTACTTTTATTCGTTCACAATCTGTACTTAATTAAAACCTGTTAGTTGACGAATCCTTCGATCTTACTATGTTTTACTTTTAACGAACGCTGTAATTTACTGTCCCTAATCATAATCAACAAGCAATACAATAACCTAGTCTGTTTTTATCTTAGATTGTCTACGAGGTAGACTATTATAGCTAGGGATTTTAGGGAAATTTATTTGCGAAAGTGTTTTTATATAATATATTAATTTAGGGAATTCCTTAGGATTATTTCATCAGGTGCTTTCTTGGAATCAAAGTACTCACTGGTTAACCCCGCACAGCTGTCAAATGTTACAGAACTAATTTACAGTGATAGTAGGTACTTGAAATATCTTTACTTACATCTTACAATGGAAAACTACTGATGTACCTCAACTATACAGATGGAAATGCTGCGAATAATATAATCATAAGAAACTTCATGTAGTATGTATTGTTATTGTGATGTTATCAGACTCAGGTACCTGACCTGTTCTATCTAAGCAACCCACTGACTAGACTGCCACTGACTAACAAACAACAACAATCTTTCAGACTTTTACATCTTTAAACTGTGTTACTGATTTACATTCCTAGGAAAATGAATGAGCAAAATCCCGAAGAAAACTTGTCTTCGTGACAAATATCAAGCCAAAATAGAATTTCCCAAAGATTTGGAACTTTGAAATGTCACAGATGAATAACCACTGCTTGGAAAACACATTGATGGTGAAAAAATTAGTTAATCACGAAAGAAAAAACACTTTTTGTTTTCTGATTCAAGATGAGGATGAAATCCAAATGATTATCTTCTACTTTTCCAGAGTTAGGACACCAAATAGCATTCTTAAAATCAATCATAGGTATTGGTAATATTGGTACCTATTCGGAAAATTGATTGCTCATGGAAAACTTTCTTAATTCCATCTTCCCTATTTAGTGGTGGGAATAATTGCTAAAATATTGGCATCAGATTTCTTCCTCTCTGTCCATTTATCCGTGATTAGCTTACATTTTTATTACACATAACATTTTAGAAAAAGTAAGTCCAAGTAAACTGATATACCTGTTCAAGAACAAAGCATAGCAGTGCATATTACAAGGCCAGTGAGAATGAGAGTATTAAAAATTCCATTCAATGAGCGTGTGTGATGTAAGTATTACTTGTCTACTATCTGGAGAACTCTGGACCTTGATTAGTTCTATGAAAATACACAATTTTATGACAACCATTAGTACTTTTACCAAAAACGCCTCTTTACTAGTTGGTTTTTTCGCTAGATATTTGTATCTGTCCATTCAGTGGCTTTTACAAAACTTATTTCAGCAAAAACTTTACAACCTGAGCAAGTACGTTTCATTGCTCTCAAAAAAATACGCATGTTTAAATGATACATTTATGTGTCCACTTGTGACGTAAATCCTTTAAGTATCGGTAGATACTTGTTGTGTTCGTTTTGTCATATGTCCGTCCGTCGTCCGCACACCGTTTTATAGCATGTAGTCGTCTGTAGGCACTTCTACTGTTTGCCCTGACACGCGGCAAGGCAACAGTAGAAGTGCCTATAGCTATGCTATGCGCTGTGCTCGTGCAAAATTCAACACGCAATGATGAAAATACTTCATTTTGCTATTTTATATTTTACACTCCGATACTTGGCTACACCCGTTGCGACGGTTTATTTTATAACTCCAATTACATCCTACTATGCAAGTAGGCAATTCTTGCTATTCTTGCTATTTCCTACATCGGAAAATCGAATTCGTATCATTGACAATAAATGAAATAGGTACTTAGTACTTGTTACGCTGTTAAGTATAGTTAGGTACTGACTCTGTCGAACAAGATCAGACGAACCCTACATGGTGCTATATATATGCATATGATCAACAAGTTTTTACACCATCCTATCCTAATAACAAATCCTTCTGCACTTCATCAAATTCTGTTATTGCGTTCATAATGAAATGAAAAATATGGAGAAACACGATAATGATTTTACGATTTTAAATAGTAACGAAAGCAATAAAATGATTAGTAACACAATCTTAAGTTATGTCAAGTGTTATTTATCTATCAGAAAGTTTTTAGCAGCAGAAGTGCGTGTGCTGTGCATTTAATTTTAGGAATAAAAGATAACGTTCACATCAAACCATACACAATATATGCTTTTCCCATCTGACGCTCTCTTTCAAATGAAACAAGTTCCGATTCTCAGAATTACGTAAGGACCTTATTTAATGATTATTGAACATGTTTTCTTTGAGATGAAACAATTGCTATCTTAATATCACTAATGAAGATAAAAATCAGAAATAGCTACCTGACACTAAATCCTTGGCATAAAGAACAAGATTTAGCCATAAAGAAGTGAAGCAATAACTAACTAGGTACCTATACACATTTGTACTACCGGCTGCCTAAACTGGTTTTATGCAATGTATCATAATGGCATTACGTTTAGATTGATTTGGGGATTTCAAAGTTTAATATAATAGGTAAATCGGCAATGTGTATCTGATTTTGCATAGAGGCCATTGATGGAAATAGTTTGTGCACAAAGAGAACAGGAGCAATCAGAACTATGTATTGCTATTAATACAGAAGTTCATCTGATACTCTTGCTGTAGCTTGTCAATAGGTAAGTAATCGACAGTCTCTGCTTAAAAATAAAAATGTATCCGGTTTTTGTAAGACAAGAACTGAAGCACTCATCCGAAGTGGAATGTTCTTTCTCGCTGTGCATATGCATCTATTAACTAATCATATCATCATACACACAGCTTTTGATGGACTAATGAGAAGAGACGAGATCACAATCCCAAGGCCAAAAGTGCAGATTACAAAGAGGAGCTGAATAGCTACGCATTTTATATTGCAATGTAACAAGTTGCTACTTATTAATAGCACTGGAACTAAAATACTACGTGTGATAAGATACATCCAGGTATCTATCACTTAACTTTACATTTTACGAGTACACTAAATGCAATACACTTTGTTTATGACAATACAAACAACTGAACTATGTCACACATGCGATGTATTATGTAAATTTAAAGCTAAGTGTATTGTATAATGTACACGCATACTACTACTATACTACTACATAGCATTTGTTATAATTTGCCATTTGTCCTGATTGATTATTAGAATAGCCAATAGAACCTAAGCACCTATCTATTTATTACATTCATCTATTGATCTACCTTGTGAGGTTGCCACTTTCTCGAATAGAAATAATAGTGTAACATAGAAAAAGTAGTTTACTTGTCTAATTATTAACATATTTTTATTCTAATTAATGCACTAAATTGGATTTAGTTGTCTAACATTTTATGTCCAGTGTTTATTAAGAGATATCATAAATGAAAAATATGCGACGCTATAACACACTTTCAGATGTCGAGTACATTTACAAAATGTGCAACTCCATGTCTCTGTTCAGGTAGTAAGGCAGGTAGATCAACTACACACTGTTAAAATAGAGCTTTGTTTGTCTTTAAATGTCTCTGCTATTGTATGAAGTTTCTGGAATTTGAAAGGCAGGAAGATAGCAAGATGGGTACATTTAATAGATAAATAGTGCGACTGCCTGTAACTATTTTTACAATACACAATCTCTAGTTATGTAACTTCTTGATTGATAAATCCTGTAAAGGACAGTCACACATTCCAGTTTCCAGTTGCTATTTGCTTTGTAGTTCAAAATTACCTGTGCATCTAATCTTCTAATCGTAAGACGTAACAAAGTAGAAGAGGCAGTCATAATAATTTTCGGATGACATGCATAATTTGCATATTATAGGATTAAGGATTAGGTATAATTTTGCAGCAATAATAAACGCTGACGTATCCATGTAGATTTTAAGAAAATTGTAACATAATTTTCCTGCTTGTTACGACGTAAGTTCTTATTGTGAACAGGATATTAATTCAAGTAAATGTTTTGGAATTGATGTTGGGATTTTCCAGTAAAAGTGGGAAATGTTTTCCACAGTTGTTGCTAAAAGAGATAAACAAGTAAATTAGGTGAATAAAAAGCTGAGCAATAATCATCAGTTGGAGACATTAAGCAGAGGGAGTATTATTGGCTTTTTTATTTGCATATTTTCTCTGTGGGCTTACGTAAAAGTTAATGCTAGTTAGTGGTGGAATATATTGGGAGCACGGGGTTTGATGCATAGAGGCGATTTGTAAAATCGACAGAAAAAAGTACAGCTTTTTATAGTCAAATTGGGACCATCAGACACATCAGGTCCGAATCAGTGTCATCTCATTGAGAATCCACCGCTTCCAGCTGAAGATACACAATGCAGAAGCCACCAGAGGCTTCTGCATTGTGTATGTAATATGTAATTGCATTGTGTACGGTGACTATTGTGCACATCCTAAAAGTAGTACCTATCCCTGTGAATCTCAAGTTGGCAAAGAAAGAATGAGATGTGAATGTTAGCAGGTATTCTTGTCTGTAGACTAATTGTGAGTCTCATTGCTTTTCTTAGCTGCTTATGTAAGATCAGACGAGGGAGGGAAGATCTCCACTAACTCTCGTCGAGAACAGAGTTACCTACTTACTTTTTAGGTACATATACGTCATGGCATTCTATGAACTATGAACCAGTGCATACGCATCCACATGTAAGACATATGCAAGGCGAGTACATTGAATTTGGAGACTGGTTTACACAATGGCTCCTAATGTATAAGGGCATGGAGCAATCAGATGCAACTCTTCTCAACTTGACTTTTTTCAGCTCCACATCATTAGATATGGGAGGAATCTCGCTCCGTAAAAAGATGAAAGTTGTCCACTTGGGATTTTTGGAAATGGATTATATGTTCGGGCACTTTTATGGAAATCAACTCAGTTGCTTGATAGCAAGCCAAGTCTTTCCATTCCACCGTTCCACGACTCACTCCTAACTTCCAGGAGCTAAGTAACACTCACAGTTATTATTATTCTAAGGACTCTATGTACTATTCTTACAAATCTGTTGACATCTCAGTTCTGACCTTCAGCAGTTAAATCTATTATCATTGTGTGGGATTCTCACTCTCTCAGAACAATATAATTTACAAATCCCACAAAGTTCCTATATATACATAATTATTTAAACACAATAACATAGTCATTGTCTACTCTTCACATCTTCGTACACTATCGGGAAAATGCCAGGTAAGTAACCGCATTACTACAATCCAAATATAGAATGACAATAGTAATACTATATATTATTTTTTAGACCTACGCAAAATTGCAATATACAGAAAATACAGAGCTTTGATCATTATGATCATGAAATTATTTTCCTCTGTACAGATAAGTATTTTGAGATTTATGAAATGCTCAATCAAAATCAGTCAATCTTCAAACGTTGTATTACACTTCTAATTCAGCTGCTACATTATAGAAATGTGTATACAATCTCAGCAGCAATATCACAAAATAAATTGTAGCAGCAATTACTTTGCAAAAGATTTGTATCTAAACAAATTGTAAGAATAATTCTATGCTCTTTTAGACATGGAATTAATAGCATTTACATCTAGCAAACAATTTATTGATATAAAATCTCTCGTACACAAAAAATGAAGGAGGAAAAGTTAGATACATGGTTCATAATAATGAAATGAAACTATTTCAAAGTGTCAGTATCAAAATGCACTATTACGTAACATTAGTATTTTTATAATATTCTATGTATTATATTTTCCATATTATGTAAATTACAGGTAGATGCAGGCAATTAACACTTCAGCAAATAATAGTGTACGAACATGAACCATAAAAACAGGAATTTTCAAGTTTTAATCTAAATACAATTAAATAATTTTGATAGTCTGTTGAGAAATGTGCGGAATAATTTGTTAATGCTCCCTTAATTTCATTGAGAATCAAAAAAGGGATGAACCTACAATTGAAAAACTAAAATTGCAATTCAGAATGCAAACTGTATATATCTTATGATCGACGATCTATCCATGACTTGATTGGATAGTAGCAATTTTTTAATGGTTTCATGAACAGCATTTTCAATTTTGTAGTTCATTATCATATTCCATTGTGAATTATGCGTACAGATTGGTATCAAGCTTGGGTCACCGTCGCGTTAGATGACTGGGATTCCTTAAAGGCTCTGGTGCTTGCCAGATCACTCCGGCGTGTGATAACCACGAGAAGACTGGTCATCCTCATATCCAAAGATGTGTCTCAGCATGTTCGGTAAGTCACGTCCTTATTGTTTACGATCCCTATGATAAAAAATCTCTGCGATGATGAATATCTCAATACCCATATAACCATTAAAATATAGAGAAATCATAGCTGGAAATATTTTCACGTAGTTGTGTGCCAGGAATCCTATTCAACAGCCAAGAAAACTATTTATAGCACATTATTATCATTCATGTATGGTAACAGCATGTCTACTTTTGACAGACTTACAAATTGTATCCCATTGTAAGATTTTAACCTGCAAATCAATTGTTAAAACTCTTATTGTATGAGCATCCATAGATATATACAGCACCGACGATACATAGATTATTAATTGCTGGACATTTTTGTCAGGTCTTTCGTCTGCAAAACCATGATGATTTCTTTTGTTGATTTAATAACACACAGTACATTATTTGTACGACAAATATTAGTCGCCTGATGAAAGCATTTAATTTCATAGTAGTTGGCTTACCTGATTTACATTAATTTCCTTTTTCTTTCCTATACTAAATGAATGCAATGGATTTATTTTTATTTTGCCATGTGGACATTAATGAGATTGCAGATAAAATAGCAATTAGTATGTGAAAAGATGCAATATGATCGTACCTATCTACATGAAGGAAATAGTTACAAATTAATAATAATATTATATAGGTATTGTTAAAAATTGCGATTTTTTGCAGGAAAGTATTGGAAGAAGAATTTGATGTTGTATGGAGAACTCATATTGACACCGAAGAGTTGGGTGGAGTTACTCCAGAGGTTTATATCCGGGCACAATGCTGGAAACTTACCATTTTCAAGAAATGTATCTTTGTCAACCCCGACCTATTTGTGATAAAAAACTGTGACGAGCTATTTGACAGAAAAGAATTCTCTGCGGCAGTGACGGCTGAAAATTTCCACAAACATGAACCAGCGCTATTTGTTTTTGATCCACAAGTGAAAACCTACAATAAAATTGAAAAGTTCTGCACAACCAAGAAAATCATTAACGGTATTTACAAGAACTTTACTCATCTTCAGTTAATTTTCATTGAGAATTGTTTTTACTATCTGCTAAATATTAAATGATGGTGTAATTCCAAATTGCTCTTAGGCCCAATAGTCAATAAATAAAATTAATAATGTAATGCTAAAATTGTTCAGGTCAATTCAAGGATATACTGGGCCTTTGTTTTGGAGAGCCAACAGAATCCAAATATCTACCTGAAGAATACAACAGTGTAATCAGCACCAAGTCTTCATACTCCCAGTAAGTATAACAATTACTTCTGCTTTTCATGCACTGCATTCAATGAGGATTATGCTTAAAATTTGTGATCGATAGCTCAAACTGTTAAATCTAAATTGTTTTGTGGTACATTTTAATTAGCCATTAATTAAATAGTGGTGCAAAACTACAATCTTTATCCTGACTTTTCTTGCAGGTCTTTCGTTTCAGGAATCAAAGTAGTTTATTTCGGTGATTTAAAACCTTGGAATACATTACAGCAACAAACCAAGAATGACATTCAAAAACTTGATGATTTCGGAAAAGTAAATTGAAAAATATTCTTTTTGAAATTTTTCTGAATTTTTTGAAAGCCTGGCTGAATTTCTTGTACTAATATTCAAGTCCAAATTAAATAATTGTTTGCACTTTTAACTAGGCAATTCATCATCTCTGGTTGACGATCTTCAGTGAAGATGTACACCCAACCTTAACAAAGGTAGCAAATAACATAATAACAAATTACACAGTGATACAAAATCAATATGAACAACTTTAACGTATCGTTTTATTGGTTTAGGAGACATTGACATCAATGAGCCTCCCCATCTCCCTTCCAAAAAACGAGTTGCATTTTTTAGGGTATGACCCACTGTCGGCCGAAAGTTATGAAAACATTTCGGAGACAGTGGCGATCATTGGACTCAG
>JAAAYG020029828.1:5918-51412 GCA_009936455.2 Tomocerus minor
TTGCCTACAAACTGTGACATTGGGAGTAATAGAGGAGATTAGAAGGATATTGCTTCCTTTTCATCCTGTATATGACTTAGTGCATTTTCCATGTGTCCTTCCTAAAGGGTCACTGTAGAAAGTCGTAAATATTTGCAGAAAGCTATTTGAAAAGTCGAAATACAAATTGGGAGATGTGACCAGTGGAGATGAGAGGAGAATTACAGTGCTGAACACACCGGGTGGAGGGCTGCCGTCTCTTTCCCTTCAGATTACATATAAATCCTGGAAAGATATTTGAGTTGAGGAATAGTGAATTGAATGGAGGATGGGATGGGGGTGTATCTAATAAGGAAAGACAGTTGTGAGAGAGTTGACGTGAATGTGAGCTCAAATCGAGTCTCTATATAGATGCATGTGGATGGGATCTCATGTTTATCTCGCTTTGCCTCCACTTCCCTTATTCCGATGCTAACCCAAACGAAACGAATAGCAAAGTAAACCAAGGAAGGGAAGAGGGGAATCTTTGGGGAAATGAGCAAATGAATCAAGAGAGCCGTGAGCTACACACAGCTATAACTCATGTCCTGTTACATCATATCTATCTACGTCTACGTTCAATTTGACTTTGTCTTTTTACACAGAATATCACCATTATATCTCCTCTACTCTTTTCTTTATCTCGCACTTATCCTCTTCTACCATTATACACATCTACTATTTACCTATGGAGATCTCATGTGATAAACTATTTATGTCCTAAGATATTCTGTGCGTATGCTACCATTAAGACATAAGTATCTATATAAAGACTCTCTCCTACATTCTCCTATAAAACAAATAAAATATACGTTCTTGGCTCTAAGGAGCTACTAACTGAATAATTTTACGCGATTAAAATCAATCATTTCCCTCCCCACAAGTAACTACGGTACTCTACTATATAATGTAATCTGTGGCTTAAACTTAATAAAAAGGGATTTTACGCAGAAAATCTCTCTGGGGCTACTGATTACTTAGTGATTGCACTACTGCCATGTAGTTAAATACCTATACGTTATTACAACATAGATATACTATAGGGACTCTTAAATCGGATAGTGACGTACACTGAAGAATATAAGACTTTACGAGTTACTCTGTTGATTAGAATCACAGAAAAGGATAGGAACCTTCAGTAATTTCAATTTGAAGGACAGATTGCTTTACTCATTTACTGAAGTGTATACTCTTCGTTTTCATTTAGGAAATCTGGACAAATATTATTTTAATTGTTTTGATTCATTTATACTTAGTAAGACTACGACCCATTAGATTTAGGAAAAATAAGAAATATGTAACTTCAGTGGGCAAAACACACATTTAACTAAAACTGTGTGTTCATGGGTGCATAGTGCATATGCATATATGGTGAAGACCTATGTACCCCGTTCTGAGATTTTAATTAAGATTTTTGTCTATTTTATACTACGTTGACCATATACGTAAAATGTATTATTTGTTGGATTTGAATTATAAAGGTTATGAAAAATAGTATTTTATTTTAGCTATGTGAAATGCATTGAGAATGTTGTTTTAGATTTCTGAGGATAAATAAATGTTTCTTTGAACTACCCTTGGCAATTGCCTTAAGGTTGTCGAGTCCGATGACACAGAGATTTGTGGGGAGATATGCAAAGTAGTCGATTAATTATAGGATTAGATAAATAAGGGTGAATGGAAAGCCGAAAGTGCAGTGCAGTTGTGTGTGTGCACAGATAATCAGCACGTTAAAATGGCACAAATCTAAATATAGCCATCGTTAAAAGCATCATCGTTCAATAGAATGCTGTTGGAAAACGTTGAATCGGAGGGATCTGCTGCGCCCATTTATCTATGCCTTGCATGCAATTATGTATGCAGTCGTTAGTAGCTAATGCTAGGAGCACTGTAAATTCTACAGCACCATATGGAATTGGGAATGTAATAAAAAGTTGTAGGAGACTCAGTTGCCGCTTTTTGGTTTCCTTTGAATTGGTGGAGAGCGCAATTAAAGATGAAGAAGGCCAAGTATGGTGGAGTGAAATCTTTTTAGCCAATTTCTAAATACAATGCATGCAGATCATTGAGTCGAAGAAACCTTTAAAACATTTAAATGCACATGTGATTTTATGCAAGAACGTGCTTTGCATCTCACTGCATAACCAAATAGTGAAATGACTTTGCATTTGAACTCTTATTTAGTTAAATGCTGCTTAGATAGTCACATTAAATGTCTAGTCAAAAAATACTATTGCTAAAAGATATATGGTGCATTTAAACAAAACATAACATGACAATTAGTAGCATTGTGCATATAGATCCTTTTGTCTGCGAAAAATTCAAATACTTTAGTGCAGTGGTATTTCAATTCACTCTCTGTGCATTTAGTTAGAGAACGAACGTTGCATATTTAAGTTTATTTTACACACTATTTTGATGCAGAAAGAAATCCTCTACTTAAGTCGATAGAGATACAAAAGCTTCTATATAGTCATGAATCCATTTATGCACAGTGTATGTGTAACATCTTCTCTCCCTTCCTATCTCCCATCTTTCTAACAATAATAAATGTGGAGTAGGTGGATTTATTGTCTCTACTACTCTTATTTATAAGCTATCAGCAACTATTCTATAACACTATCATCGGGAGACCATATTATTATAACGACCCATAAATGTGAAAGCAATAAAATAACTTGTCATGCAGGTTAATAAATACTGTTACCTATTTTTACCCATCTACCTACATCAACAGATCTACTTTATGACTTGAAAATTTACTAGAAAATCACTTTGGCATCATTCCTAAAGAATTAGTGTGTGTTCTTTTGTAATTAAACTGCAATCCATTTTAGATAGCTATTTTTGAAGTAAGTTCATCTATAAATAGACAACACTATTAGCTATTATTATAATATATAATCTGAATAAAAAACGATCTCATTAATTTTCCTTTGTTAGAAAGATTCCAACAACAAAAGGGCAATATTTTTTAAGGATGTAATTTTGACTGTGAAACAAATCCCAAGATTCCCTGTAGGTTCTAATTTTAGTAAGCAAATTAAATTAGAGAGAGAAAGGAAAAGAGCATATTGATCCTTATAGTAGGTAGGGCGGTTAAGAATGTTTAGTAGGTGCCTTATGATGACGTATGAATATCTGGTTGTGTGTAAAAAGGGAAGTTTTAAGGGAACGAGGAATAGCTTAAGTATCTATCAAGAGAAAGGAGTTAGTGAGAGAAGAGAAAATAGTTTGATAAAAGGAGAGGCTTTTTAAATGGAGGGATCAAAGGGTTGGAAAAGTCAAGAGGAGCAAATGAAGAAATGTTCAGCGTGAAGATGTTATGTGATGTTGAAAGTTGTGCTTTGTTTTTTCTGCGAGACTCAAATTCAGTTTCCTGCGTAGAGCAAGCGTTAGAATATAATTCATATGTATAAAAGTTTAGTAGGGAAAGAGAGAGAGAGAGAGAGATGCCTAAGTATAGAATAAAACTATAGAAGAAGTAGAGGAACTGATAATTTTACGTGCTAGTGCCTGTGTGACGCTACATCTGTATTGCGTATATGCATAGCATGTTCTATAGCTTATAATTTTTGAGTTGAGCTTTGTATAGGACCAATAGTAGTTAAAAATTCGTATCTTTACTTTTATGAGCATTAGAAATGTATAGTTAGCATAGGTACCTATATGGTGAATCGAATGTTAAAGTATAAAGAAGAGATAAGCTAACTCAGGTTGAGCCTTAACTTGCATTAGTTTCCTTTGCCTTTTGCGTGAATGTTGATGATGTTGCTTTTCTTACTTTGCTTTGCTTAACCCAACTGGGTTGTTGTATGCTGCTCGGTTATTTGATGTCGACTCTGCACTGCTCTCTATGTTATTCCATGTTAGTAGAATGCAATGCAGGGAGAGAGAGGCTATTTATCTGTACATATATGTATATGGATTAGAGTGCAACTGATTGTGAGTGAGTGAGTGTGTGAGTGAATTGAGTTAAGTTTGAGTTTAGCTTCAGTTTAGCTTTAGCTAGCCTCTCCTCCTCCTCTAGCAAGCTCAACTCAACTGTGAGAGAACTCAACTGTGGCTCAAACCTTTCTGTGTGATGTGATGCTCTAGGTTGGTTCATTCACCTTGAAATAGCATTTTTTCTCACAGCAAACACTACTACACTACACTTTGTATGTATATACGTCCAACTCCTACCTATTTACCATTGTAACAAGAGTTTTTACGCTTTTTCTACCTATTCATCATCGACACTTCAATCTATTTCACATTTCTCTCACTCTCCAGAAAACGGTACAGTGTCCAAGGACAGAAAAGGACATTGGAAAATTCGAAAAAATAAATATCTACACTAAGTATACAAATAATAATTATATATGCAAAATCAATTTTAGAACTGTGTACACTACTTTGTGTATCTATCTAAGGCATAATAAAATGTAGCCTTGCTGTTTATCTTTGGCATGAACATTCTCGACCCAACAATCTATCCAGATTTGGATTTGATTGCTTACTTTGGCGAGATGTGATGTTGAAACATTGGATTGTCAGTGAAGAGATGCAGAATGCAGACATGATATTATTTGTTCCTATCTTCCTTCACACATACATACATAACTCAACTCAACTGCGTCTTGCTCCCTTCATTCGTTTGGCTAGACTTGTTGACTTCTCTCTCTCTCTCTCTCTCTCTCTTCTTCCTTTTCCTTTTGCTATGACTGAGTTGGCTTACTTTAGTTTTTAAGGTCTCACAAACTTTCTTGGTAGATTTTCATTGAAGTTATAGCTTGTCTGACTGGATTGGAATATAAAACTAATAGTTATACATACATACATACACTAGGATGATTACAGCCGAGGGACTATGTAATCAATATGCCATCCTGCCTGACATATTATCCTACTACTACTACTACTATTACTACTTCTTTAGCTTCACTATTACTATACTACTTGTTCTTTATTATATTCTTGCTCAAGGAATTCTAATGTTAACGTAACTAAAACTATGTAGTTGGAATAAATAGACAAATCAAACTTGAAGAATTAACAGTGATAAGATAAGTAGAGCAAATGCTAAATCTAATCTAATCTTCACAACTCGCTCTTCCAGTGATTACTTCCAACTAAGATTATTAGAATGAAGCTGAACGATAATGTAGACGAACCAATCTAATTGTATTACTAAAACTAACGAAAGTTATCGTACTGCAAGATACAATTTTACTCAGAGAAGATATTTTTAGAATGTAATAAATGTACTAAATGATAGCAATAGAATTAATTGGGATTAAAGAAAAGTGTGGTTCAACTCTGAAAAATGTTTGTTTCGTTAAGATTCGCAATCAAGAGTCCTTAACAGGAGATGGCTATAATGATTTTATTTTTACTTTCATTTCAGATGGATTTCAAAAATATACTGGAAGGGACACGACCCTTCTTCCAAGGTTTGCCCTCACCGTCCACGTCGACGTCCATACCACAAGCTCATGCTCACACCTTAACGCCATCACCAGGAAATGTGTCCAGAGAATCCCCGCTACAAAGAGACAGTCACATTATGAATCACAGCAACAGCCACCCTCACAATCTACACAACAGTCACACGCATCCTCATGCCACACACTCTCATGTTCATCCATTGAGTCTCAACAGTCATCATGGTCGTCTGAGTACTCCTCCTTCGCTAACACCTCTTATTCTTCCTATGGCCGGCTCTCAGGTAATCATCTTTTGGATTTACTTTCGATAGTGTAAATAAAAGAATTTATCACGAATTTTTTTAAATTTTAGATAGCAAATAAAAAAGTTTAGGATTATTGATTGATGATGAGTATGCAGATTTTGACAAATAAAAACGTGTATGAACTATGAAATCTGTAGACGTGATAATATGAGTAAGTCAAAAAATACGCATGACAAATAGATTTCCCTGTATTCTCGGATACTGACAATTATATTTACATGCATTTACACTCATGGGCCATTGGATTTGCTCATTCTCTGTGAAAGATGACCATATTGCGCGTAAAAAACTTGCGACGAGGGAAGAAGCTTTATTTTAAGCTATAAATTAGTAACAAAAAGTTTTTAAAGACACTTTGTTGGAGGAAGTAAAAGGGAGAGAATGATTTTATGAGTATAATGTTCTATGATATCATGAGGTATACTGTAAAGTTTTAGAACGTTCTCATTGTTCATGACTTAGTGTGAGCTTCTCATAAAGCAAAACAAATTGTTAATCAATAATGTAGTTTGTATACAAAGAGAATAGCTGCATAGATAATCAGCACTTACATGCACAGATTTCACATGAGTGCATAATCATTAATGAAAGTACAAGCACAAACGTAGACGTAAATTGCATTGACCTACAAAGTTGACTTTGAGAAGTTTGTAATGACATGTGTGCTAGTGCTGCAAAGTATCCCTTGAGTTCGCCGTTGATTGACGACTATTCTCATCACACACGTACACACGCTTAGACGATGAGGGTTTTATGTAAAGTTCCTTTTCGGAAATATTATGGATAGTTAAAACACAGTCTTATGTCATTAGGTACCTAGTCAAAATGCGGTGCTTGGATTCTTTCTGCGCATCAAACTTTGTTTAGCAAGGATTTTTTTGAGTTGTTAATAAAACGAAAGTTAAAGTATTTGATGGAATGCTGTTGTTGACAAGTGTACATTCGTTTCGGCTATATCTCATTGGAGAATTTCAAGCGAAATGATGACGGGAATGGTTAGGGTCACAAGGAAAAGTATCTGAAAGGAAAACCAAAAGCATTTGACATGTAGACAGTCGACATAGAAGTTGGTATAGAAGCCAATGCTTTTGTTGTGGTGTTTACGTCGACAACTTCTGTTCCAAATTCCAAATGACAGAAAAAGCAAGTGGATCGAAACTCCCTGAGTTTAATTTTAGCAGGTTGGTTCAAGCAACACCTTTATTGAAGTTTTCCGACTGCATTGCCACTGCTGGCCTGCAGCAGTCGACATCAGACCTACAACTTAAATCAATTGTGCTGGTTTACCTTTAAGGTTTCAATTTTAACTTGTTAAATACCAAACGCAAGTCGGTTATCGGGAGAACTATGAACATTACTGCATTAAGTTGTTTATCCAAGATATTACAAGCATATTATTACAATTTTCCAACCCTCTTCTGCTGGATAAGTTTACTTTTTTTGTGTTTGCTAATAATTATTATGATGCTCCAAAATGTTTGCATTGGTAATTAAGGGGGAAAATAAGATATCAGTATTGTCAGTGCACCATAATTATTATCAATTGATTTTGTCAATACAGTTTTAGATCTGTATGAAGATATAGTTCCATATTTAAAGTTTCCATAAACATCATTGAAAACTAGAAGGAAGTAACATTTTTTTATGCAGAGACAGAATGCAGGGTTATCGTCGGGTAATAGTGAAACAGTAAAATGTGTGAATGTGTGTAGTAAAGATTATGAATACTATTAGCTGCTTTTGACATGGCCGTGTTGTTCATGTGTACGTAGTATATTACTGTACCATAACAAGTAGAGCTTAAACTACCTATTCAGTATTCACTCTTTCGGTCTCATTATTTTAGAAAAGCCAGTAGCTTCTAGGATATTTAAAGTTGAAATGCTCTGTTGTAGAAAGTTTTAATGTTTCTGATATCTTGAATGGCTTATGCTAATGAAGTGTATAGCTGAGCCCAGATTTTCTTTTCATAAAGTCTACTCTGCTGCTAAACTCCATTCAGGTGACTAAATCTAACAAGTCCAGAAATACAATCACCTTAATTCATTGTTCATTCATAACATAAAACAATATCGGAAGCCTTGCAAAAGTATATCAGGCAAATCCCTCATTCACGCACACAATCACCACAACAGAAATGACTTATAAAACAATTATTTCAAGCATACTCGTTATCATTTTGATTATAATAACTTACATAGGTAATGGAAGTTGTGTATTCTCTTTGATTCATTCATGTAGTCGGTAGAAATTTTTGATTGAAGTCTAAAATGTCAAATGCTTCAAGTATGAGTTATAAATGTGACTGAAATATTAAAAAGGAAATGTTTCGTTTGCTACGGAACTTATCAGTGCAATGATGACATGTCTTCCTAGAATGTTACGGTCCTTGCTTCTACTATGTTTTCTAGGAATAAGTGCAATTTGGAGCTTTTCGTAATATAATGGTGCAGCCTTAGTAAATAGAATATAGTTTACGTCAGTTTACATTTCGTGTTATATGTGTCGAAGATGCAGAATGGCGATGGGCTATTTATGCTGTAGGTATAGTTGGGACGTATGTATACACATAAATATTATATGAGAAAATGTTTTAGTAAAGAAAAAGAGTAACACATGGAGAGAGAAAAAGTAGTTTTTGTAGTAGGTAACCCTATAAAATCACTGCATAGTTATATACTTGTATAAATATATAGATATAGGGATGATATAGGATATAGAGATGAAGGGCTAGATAGGAAGAATATAATTATACGGAGAGATGTAGGAGGTAGTGGAAAAGAAAGAGAGCAGGTTGAGTATAATAATAGGGCTGGCATGGCATAGCACTTTCTTGGCTCATCTTATTGCCCTTTCTGTAGACTCCTCCGGGTTGTTTGGTGGTTGAATGGATGTAGAACTTGGGAGAGTTTCTTCAGTGCACTATGTCCTGACTCCTGACTACTATAGTTGCATCTTCCTCAGATGTGCATTGCATTGCTTACGTAGATTCAAGCGTATAAGTAGCAGAGGGACTATACTATTACAATTGCTGTACTAATTCTCTCAGTGCAGCCGTGCAGACTTTCCTCCAGGATTTTACCACAGATAAGATGAGATGAAATGAGCTTATTTTAATTTAATGCCTCTAAGGACCTGATATTCTTAGTTTCTCAGGGCATAACAGTGAGTGAGTGAGTGAGTGAGTGTCTACTATCTCTATGGCTCGCCCGACACAAAAGAAAAGAAGCCACGCATTTTACTTCCATACAGCCCCCAACAAACTTAAACACTTCCCTTAAAAGAGTTTCCCCATTTTTCCCAAAGTACTTTCCGAACATCAATCTCTAGCGTTTCACCTATAATTTCTTAGCTAAATTATACAAGCTGAATGATGCACCTTGGCGTGAGTACATTCTTCCTTTTTTTTTGTACAAAACTATTATTGTACTCTTAGTTATCATAATTATTATATCATTTTCAATGTTTACTAGTATTTCACACTTTCAGGATCATATCCACTCGTTCGTACTATTGCTGCCCTGCCTATTACATGTTTCCAAATCATAAAAGCTACTAGTAGCTTTCGTGCATGTTTTTGTAGTGTTTTTGATATTATTATAGTAATCCAAAGAATATAAATTGTTTTATTAATGAGCCATGATATTTTTGACTAGGTTTCTGCTGCACAATCCTGCAAGGCAGACAGCATCTTATTGTAACTTGTATTTTAGTCTTAAATATCTAGTTTTGTTACGTGTGAGTGAATGATTCGATGTATATAGAACTACATTGATATCCTATTAACAGTTAAGTGGAACAAAGTTACATAAATTGTTTTTTTAGGGGGAGTATTATAAAAAATATAATACAAATATCAATAGAGAGTGCAGGGGTCTTATTCGGCATAATATCATTATTATTAGTGTTGGGTAGTATTGTAGTTTTGTATAAGGAGGGAGAGATATGATCTTTGATCTAGCGACTGTAAGTTGTTATTCGAGTTACGTGATGTGATTGATCTACTGAGAACTCGACATGGAAAAGTCGGAATTATTCTTGTTTAAAATGCAGGTGAGTAAAGGATATGTTTAAAGTCCTTTGTAATATGGAGCTGAGTTCGAAGAGGAGGGTTAGATAAACTCTCGTGGAAAAGAATAGTTTGAAAACAAGCGTCCTTATATGCACCTTTCAGATGTCGAGTATCTATATACATAGCTCAGGATAGAAACAGTGAGTAAGTAGAAGACATATCGTACGGTGAACCTGTCCTGTCCTAAGCTGTCCCAGTTAGTCTCGCAGCATTTTATCCGTGTACCATCTTCTGTTGTCTGACTCTCTGACTTTAGTATAAATGTTGAGCAATGTCGTGTTATACTTTGTGCTAAGCTCCTCAGATATGACTATAGTCGGAAAACAATCTCTAGAAATATCATATCTATACACACAGAAGTACTCTATTTAAACATAATACTATTTGCTTGTCTTTATCAGTACAACTTTCCTTTATGCTTGGCTATTCAACATTTATGTATTGTGCAGCAGCAGAGGTTTTTGTGCCTTTGGCTCCTAGCACTGTTTAATAAGCTTTCTGCTATATCCTCCTAAAGTGTGGACTAGTTCAATGTCAAGCTATCGGTTAAATTCCAGAATTCTTTCCCCCTGTGTACCATCTATTGTTTTAGCTATATTATGTCTTGTGGATAATTGAGTCACAATGGTTTGGAAAGATGTGCTATTTAGAATTTCTTACAAAATGAAACGAAAACTTCTTGTTGAAAACGTTTAAAGTGTGTTCAAATCAATAATTTGATACTGAAGAAGCTAAATGATCATCTACCGGCTGCGCCATATCATTATTAGCCAGTTACATGTGTAGTTTTAGAAAAAGGATTCGCTTCAAAGTTCTAGGACACAATTATAGCTGTGATTCATGATAGTTAGTAGACATGTGGTAGACTATCATCATTTCTTTCTTTATATTGTACCGTATCAAATGTAATTTTAATGATCATGCGTTACATAAGTAAGTACTAATTGGCTACACCGTATGTGAGACACTTATAAGCATGAGATTTTTTATATAGTGAAGTGCCTAAAGCTAATATATTTGCATACGTCAATTCTAACTAAGTAATTAAGGAGTAAATAGTTAAAAAAGAACAGAGATATACAGTCGAGGACTTTGGCCGACTTCCAGTCCATTAAAGTTCTTTAATCTTCTACGGAGATGTTAGAGACTTAGAAAATTTAAAATTGCGCTAAAGCAGGTTTAGAGCTTCTTTATTGTGTAATTGAGCTGAAGGTTAAACCAAACCATGAAAATAAAGTGTTTAGGTAATGTTGGGATGTAATGACCTAATTCACTGGTCAAGACATCAGAAAGCGATTTCCTTAGAATAGGTTCTATTGTTTTAGGAGATAATTTTAGTAGTATAGTAAAGAGAAAGGAGGAGTAAAATATGAAACAACTTATTTTGGAACCTTTAAAAGAAGCTTATGAGAAAGTGTAGCAAATGTAAGAACATGTTTTTGAGCTGAGGATGAACAAGGGCCAGGCAAGGGAAGGAGCCGTCATATGTAGAGCGGAGAACGACGTTACATTTCACCATAAACAAACGAAGAAAGTTTAGTAGAGGCAGAAACGAGGAAATTACGAACATACATGGCGTGTCATGGCATCGAATTTAGGTCAAGCCATGAGCTAACTGAAAATGCCTCCTCTCGGTTTTAGCTAAGGGAATAGTAGGGATATATAAACAGAGCTGTTTATCCTGCACTTGTGTGTACACAGTTCATATATGTGGGCACACGGTAGCAATATATGTACTTATGTGTCTATGGTTTCTTTATGTAGCGTGTACTTGCTCTTTTTATTTGGCCTATAATGGAATGGAATGAAATTCGATGGAAAATTGCAATGACAATGGGATACAACAGTTAGAAACGCAGTATAGTTGGAGTATGTTATTCCCGGAGCACCATTACATTCGCTAAGACAAGGAATTTATTTTATCGACAAAATGTGCTTTGATGAACAGCCATAATTTCTAATTTTGTCAATACGTACTGACTGCTCTCCTGCTCTATTTCCATTCATCCTTTTTTCTGCAACGCAAAAGCTCCAATCTCACTCTAGGCTAATGTAGGTAAAATATTTTTGTATGCGAATGGGCTATAATATAAGTGCATAGTTGATTCCAATGTTCCTACTTACCCTCTCTCTCTCTCTACATACTTTGATGTTATATAGCATTCTGGCAAACGTAATGTGTTACTTGTATAAAGCTTAACTTTAGTGCATGCATGTAGGTTGCATTTTATGGCAGTGCAAGAAAGTAGCACGATTTCTTTTTAGATTGCTTACATTACTAATTCTCTTTGTAGGAAGTGCATAGTAAGAATTTAGATTTTTGTGTCACTTATATATGTAGTTGGACTACTCGTGCTAGTTGGCTGCCTGACTTAGTGTCAATTCTCTTTTAACTTTAAGCTTATCTCTAAATCCGTCGTTACCTCCTATGCAATTGCTTATTACTAGCTTTACGCTATTAATATCCCTCTTACAAGTGAATTTAATATCTTTCAAAGTGTTATTAAGATTTATAAATATCACTTTAAGAAACACTTGCCCTTGCAAATGTGCATTTCTTATGTGTCCAACAAGATTTTATGTCTCAATAAAACAATTATGCTAATTATTAGTTTGAAAAGGACATTGTATAGTCAATAGATTACAAAATAAATAGCTACTTGTTTACAGATTATAAACTAGACAATTAAGTGACGTACCTCAGAAGAATTGCATAAGCAATGAAAGGGGAGCTGATAAGAGGCTCATTATTTTTATGCTTTTTCCCAAAGAGATCTAAAATGAATTATTGGATAGGGAAAGTTTTTTCTTTCACTCTTTCTATATAACTTTATCTGCAACTCGTTACTTTTGCTTTCACCAACATATCAGAGGCTTGGAAATACTAATGCTACTTGAAACTTCTGCTAAGGATAAGAAGTTCAACGAAACTGACAAAAGAAGATTCTGCGCGGAGCATCCGATCTGTCCTTATATATATATATATACTATTTGCCTGCTAGTAAATCCTTGTTCGCTCGGCTCCCTTTCTTCTTCTCCCTCGTCGTCCTTTCTCCCGAGGAATACAAACATTATTATTCTAAAGTATAGAAGCTTAATACCTAAGTGCTTAACTACATACAAATACTTTTCCTTTTGCGTGCCATCCTGTTCGCAAAAAAACTCTCACTTTTTGCTCTCATTACTTTTTGAGTGATTTCGCTATTTGTCTATACTCGGACTACACTATTTATTATCCTTTCGTCAGAGCCACCATCCATGCTCGAGCTCTATAAAACGAAAAACTTTTGTTTTCCTAAATTCTGTTGATATCTCCTTCCCGGAAAAATAAAGCACACAATTACTCCTACGGCTCCTACGACGTAAGATGAGTAGGTAGGTAGGCAATGTTGTTTTGACTTTTGCTATTTACGTAGAATAGAACCGACTCGACCCGAGTAACCCAGTACTTACATTAATATTTATTTGATGCGTCTTATTTTAGTACGAATGTTCTTTGGAATTTGGAATGAAATCCAGCCGTTGTTAACAAGGCTGCAAAGTATACCCGCATAATTATTGAGATCTGATTTATATTCGATATATATATAGAATGTGAAGATAATAGACTTATAGACATCAAAGACAAGTGTGTTATTCAAACTAATTCTTATTAAATGGTTTAAGGAGGGCTTCCAAATATTCAAAATCCCCTATCAAGGAAAACGGCTTAGAATGGAGTGATGAAATACATTTTCGAAACCGCGTATTTTTCTAGTACGCATGGAGCCGTAACCATATCATTAAAAATAAAATTTTGAATACAAAAGATGGAGAGTTTTTGGAGTGGGGATAATGCATAGGAAAAATGTAATTTATTTAGAAACAAAATGTGATGATCAGCTCTATGCGTCCTAAAACTTTTCCTCCTCTTTTTTGACATTTTTCGCAACTCTGAGTTTTCTCAAAATGCCAGAATCAGGATTTTGCACTTGAATTATATGACCAGTTCAGGGCCAAAAGTTGCTTTTCAGCGCAATTCTTATGGGAAAAATTCGTCACATAAAAATACTCTGTCTGCAGCTTTAGAGACACTCCTTAATCCTTCAAAATACAAGTATACCCTAATGATAACTACAATAGAGACTCATGGAAGGTTGAAGCAAGTAAATTACTTGAGATGCTTGAGATATAAAGCTTTGTGATGGGTAAATTACATAAATGATAATTTTCAAACGTAAGTCTATTAATAAACAAGGCACATTGAACAACAAATAGATATTGAAGTTATGTATCTTCATTGTATGGGTTATAGAGTGTTTTGTTTTTGATCATATTCCAAGAAAACATTGACTCGCTATACAATCAATTAGGAACAGTTCATTCTTCATTTAAGTCGATTTACGCGTAAAGCTCTATTTGCTCTGCAGGATTTTAAAAGGCAGACAACTTGGCAATTGTCATAATTGAATATCTAGAAAACGGAGTTGAATTGGGCGGACGGGCGGATTGATTTGTTGAAATAATATTCTCATCATTCTATGTATAGTACCTATTCAATGAAAAAACTAGTCTTTTCACTATAGTTAAAGTATAATATACCATGCGGGCTTTATCCGCAATGTGTCTAGCCAACTGATTTTCAGTGTATACATTTGTACCACACCTCAATCGCTAGGAATTTTACACTGTTGAAATTAGGAAACTAATGTGGAGTTACGTGGTAAAATATTTGAGCACATTATTTGTGTGAGGCAACTTAAACTTTGAATTTAAGGGCAAATACTTATTGTAAATATTTTGAGTAGGTACAGATCGTATTCATTAATTCTAATGGTGCATGTAATCATTAATGTTTTAATTTCATTAAGACAAAATAAAGAGCAGAAGTTGTGCTATTAAAATAGTAGAGTACACACGTTCCTTACTTTATGTTATTGAGCTTCGATGTGTTTGTGTGTAGTGATCTTTAAAAAAGTTATACGAGTGTACTGTAATTTATCTGGTTCTGGTTGTAAATGAGCTACTAGAAGAATGTGTAGTATGTTAACGATAAGACATTTTTTAAGGCTGAGTAATATGTTTCATAGGTACGTGCATGTAAACGATATATTTATGATGTAGGTACATTATATATCTAATATCTAATGTGGCATTCATTAAGAATTAAAAACTTGCAATTCCTGAAGAAGAATAAAAAAACAATGTGCACATTAACACAGTGAATAAAAGGGGATAATAAGAGAGGCTATTTTATTGTGGATGAAACGAGTGTGTAGGTATTACTCGGGGATAAAGAAGAGCAGAGGGCTTAGGCCATTTATCTGAACGTAGCATCACATCTTGAAGAGTCTACTTTTATTACACAGAAGAGAATGCTACCTGGCTGGCACTTTGTAATGCTTAAACACAGAGGATGGTTATGTGTCTTTGTGGATGTACTTTGTTGGCTGCTTGCTACCTATAGCTCATGTATGTAATTGGGAATTCACAAACGTTATTTTATAGTAACCGTATCAGATATAGAAAGGAAACTGCATTTTTTGTCCGCGAAGTAAGTTGCACAATAGAAGAGTCATATATAATCGCTTTCGGATGGAATTCTCTTACTCTTATAAGTTATATATGCATTTATAGTGACATAATAATGGTCATCTCGAATCCATTATTATTATATTGTCTGTAATAGCTGTATGTACCTGCAAAGCTTTTGTCAATGCATCTTTACTATCACTGCCTGTAAATTGTATTTGAACAAGGAAAAAGGGGTTTGTAAAAGCTTTGCAATCTCACTGCATTTACAAAATTGCAAAAGGTACTTGAATGTTTATTTTTGCTTGCGATTGTACTACTGAAGAGTTAATGCATTTACTATAGTGTAGTAAATGCTTATCTTAATTTCATATATACAATGTTCTGGTACTTGAAGAAATTATGAACTATACAGGTCAAGAAACCTAGATGTAACATATATTCAGACATAAATTATCCTGCAATAGACATTAGTATAAATATTTTTGTATTGTTACACCTGAGTCTGAAAGAAAGGAGCAAATTACCCCTTATTAATTAGGCATGTATTATTTGCGAATGACAAGTGCATTTAGGGGAGATTGATGTTATTATCTTAGCTAACAAGACGAGTTTTCTGTATGTAAAGTTTAGCAAGGTCGAGTCAAGTTGAGAGTTGAAAGCAAATAGATTTTACAATATTTTCTTGTGGTGAACTTGGGCTTGTTATATTGTACGCCCCATCGAGACTCCATAACTGTAGCGGTTGGCAAAATGACAACTATATAATGAGTACAGGACAGACAGGGAGCGTAGACGAATTTCTTGTAAGTTGTGACACTTGACACTGATTAACTGACATCAAATTCTCACGTTGGGATGTGGTCTTGCCGTCGTCCTGAAAGAACAATGTTCTTTGAGCAAGAGAAAATCTCTTTAAAATGGAAATAATTAAAAAGTACATTAAAAAATTACAACTATTAGAGTAGATAGTCATTTTGAATGTGTATTCGAAAGATTCTAATGGGTTTTTTTAATTTTGTTTCCAGGATGGAGTGACAATGAGGTCAAAGTATGAAGAAGGATTGGGGGCAGCGTTGAGTCAAATGTACACTTCGGCAACGGGACCGTCGTCTTCGCAATCCGCGTTGAATCTGAACTTGAGTCGTTTGGGATTGACACATGCGAGTCATAGTCACAATCAAAGAGTGGACACTTCAAGTGTTGATAGAATAAGTGGTGGTCCTGGGTCAGGAACGACGGTGTTGTCAGTCCCGAGTGGAACTCCTGGAAAAGGAGGCGGAAATACGAATAGTGGTAGTAAAACGACAAGTGCTAATAGTAATATGGTAGGAGTGAATGTTGCGGGAGTGAGACGAGAGTCTCCTCTCGATTTGTCAGTGAAAACCGTGCGACAGTCAGCGGATTCCTCAACGTCTCTTCTGGCTATCGACTCGAATGCAAATAGCCATGTGATGGGGAACGGGAGTCGTTCGTTGTCCAGTTCCGGAGCGTCCACGCCTATAAACCCGGGTAGCAACAATGGGACTAGTGGTGTTATGATGACCAGTAGGGATCGAGATAGCGTAAGTAGTGTGATTGCGGCCGTTGCAAACTCGACGACAGGAGTTTCCGAGCGAGATAGAGATATACGAAGGGAGAGAGATAGACCGAATCAAAAGGACCGTGCGAGGAGTCGTGATAGGGAGAAAGTGCGTGCCAGAGAAAATTCCTCATCTTCGAAAAATTCCCGAACGTCAACTCCGACTGGACTGCTAAGTGGAATTCCACATCATCACAGTAGTCGTCAGCAATCTCCATCGTCGGCTTCACAACAACAACAACAACAACAACAATCAGTTGCAGCTCATCTTCTTCATAGTCAAAGAGCGCCTGGTTTAAATATTCCCACTCCAACGCCACCGCCGAGAACAGGAAGTAGTTCCAGTGGTGCCAGTGCCAGTTACAATATCCCCCCACAAGGAGGGCAGGCACAATCCCCCTTGCCCACCCAACAGCATCATCCTCATCATTTATTCGCCGCCCATTACTCCTCTGGGGTAGCCTCAAGGTCAACACCCACTTCAGCATATCATCACCCGCACTACCCGCCGACGGCATCCCCTCAACAGCACCAACAACAACAGTCTGCTACGAACCTGCCACCAAATAGCAGCTCATCCCCTTCTGTGGCATCCCATGGATCTCAAAATGTAAGTTCAAGGCCGCAGTCATCTGCTGTAATACCAAATTCTTCCAATCAGCAACAATCCCAACGACCAAGTTCTGTTATACCGCCGTATAATCCCCCACCGCCGAATCTGGGAGTCGGTCTGGCCGCTTATCATCACCATCATCATCAGCAACCACAGACGTCTCACCATGCTCCTCCTCAAAATGCTACATATTCGCACCCGCATCAAACCCACCCGGGTTATCCACAGTACCACCCACATTTTCCTGCCCATGCGCATCACACATCTTCGCCATCCCAGGCTCCGCCCACACAGACTGGTGGCACCTCCTCCACTTCTCAAGCAGGAGCCCAACAGCACCAAAATCCTTACTACCCCACCTACGGGCATGGGCACTCTCACGCAATCCCTCCTCCGGTATCTACTGCCACGCCCACATCTGCTCAGCAGCAACGAAGCTCCAGTTCTAGCAACGCCCCGTCTCAACAATCACAAGCCCAGCCCCCACCTTCGTCTAGTACATTAGCGCAACAAAATCCGTCAGTCTCCTCACAGCAGCAATCTGTGACTCCCACTCACAATCAATACATTCAGCATCAACAACAACAGCAACGCCCATCTCCTTACGCCCCTCCCCCACAGAGTCAAGCTTCTCAGCAGCATCCGACCCCTTCGCAGGCTCCGTATTATCACCATCCGAATCCAAACACCACAGCTGCTCATTATTACCAACAGGCTGCGGCAAATAGAACCGTCTCGTCGGCAATCACTCAGCAAAATCCATCCGCGGCATATCCCCCGTACGGAACGACCCCAGGGGCAGCGACAGCTCCTTATACACATCCCCAACATCATTACGGCCCGCCTCCCCAAGGGATAAGTCACTTGTCAGCCTACCCTCCTTACCTTTTACACCAGCAAGGAGCAAGACCGCCAAATTCAACACCCGCACAACCGTCGACAGTGGCCCCTAGCCCACAAAATTACCCAAATGCACAGCATTATCAATCTCATCCTGGACTAAGACCCTCGACCCCTACAGGGCCACCTCCCTCTACCCCCACTTCAACCCCCAGTCAAAACCCGCCGCAAGCGCTTCCTAATTATTCGAATCCGAATCAGAACCATGTGCAATCGAAGACCCCTCAGAGCCAGAACTCGACGGGAGTTATTGCAACGAATTCCAATTCAAATAGCAGCAATGGTAGTTCTGGCTCGAATATGAAACCGCCTCAAAATCCCCCGAAAAGTGGCAATCCTAAGTCAGGCTCTTCACGAAAGAATCTGCTAAACTTGCTCAGAAATTCACTTGAGACTCGGATACATGAGAAGCAGGAGAAGGAGAAATTCCAATTTAATCATCAAACGTGGAACTTTCACGGGAGAAAGTATAACACGACGCTGCCTCCGATTAACGGGAACAGCAGTGGTAATAGTAGTGGAACTCCTCCCGGCGGAAGCCATCCCAATTCTCCGGCTCATTTGTCTAATAGTGCTAATGGAAACGGAGCCAGTAGTAGTGGCTACAGTAGTGGGAATAGCAGTGGACAGTCGTTAGGTTCGAATGGGAAGGATCCCTCGCAGAACGTCTTCGGAATAGGACAGAGAAATAGTTTGACCAATTATCAACATTCTAAATACGAAAGTTCAAGTTTTGCAGATGCTTCAGCTACGGAGTCCCCACAGTCGGAAAATTCTAATCATAATCAAGTAATGACTGGGCCGGGATCAGGAGGCTCGAGCACAGGTGAGCCCTCCTCCATCCACAGAATCCGAACGAAGGCAGAGAAAAAGCAATTGTTCCCGAATCTTTTAAGTCAAATTGAACAGGAGAACTCAAATAAAGCAAATAATAACTTGCACCACCAAGTCTACACTACTACTGCCGTGACATCGAGTAATAACAAAACTTTGGCCACATCTGTGTTCGATTTTCGGGAAGATGATGAAGAATTCGGAGGTGGTGGAGCTCGGAGCTCAACAACTTCTGGTACTAGTGCTCCTGGCTCTACGAGTCCTAAGAAAAAGGGCTCTGGTACTGCAACCGGAAAAGGGAAGTCACCAAAGAAAGTTGGTGGGGAAATTCGACGGGGGAGCAATTCAAAGAAAACAGAGTCAACTCCCGTGTCAGCATTTAGTCATGTTGTTAGTCAAACGAATCACTTGGATGTTTCATCTAATCAGAGTATTAAGAAAGAATTTTCTTCTGTCATTCCAAATGAGGACAATAATTCCGGGATCCCTTCTACAGTGGCCAGTGATATTAAGGAAGTTAAGCCACAAACGACGAGGACAGTTGCTGGTGCAGCCTCGGAAGGTATTGATGCCTTTTGGGCAGCTTGTGACTCCTTTGTGAATGACTTGACTTCTAATCCTACGACGATTAAATCCCGAAGAGGAGGCCTCTGGCAGAAATTAAAAGTTAAGAGGAAAGCCGGGGAAAGCGGAAGTGGGAAGAATCGCCGTATCAAACGTAATTCCAGTGAGGAGGATTCGGATTTTGAAGTGGAAGAAGACGATGAAGAGGAAGAGGAGGAAAAGTCAGAGGCAGATGAGGAGGACTCGCAATCAGAGTCGGGGAGTGAGTCAGAGTCAAACCAATCTCTTGGCTCCGAGGTGGAAGGAAGGATTGGGAAAACACCAAAATCAAATAAAAAGTTGCACAAGAAAAAGAAAGTGAATCAAATTAGCAGTGAGGATGATGAAAGCGGGAGCGAAAAGTCAGATACGGCTAAAGCTGCAAGGAAAGGGAGGAAAAGTATTCACAGTTCCCCAACCGGAAGTCGTAATGGAAGCACTACAGTCAAAATATCTAGGAGCGAGGATGGGAAGCAGACGGCCAAAGCAAAAAATTCAAGGGGTAAAGGGGGATCCACCATTTCCAGCAGCAAGAGCAAAAATGAAATCGTTAGCAATGGGAAAGAACTCGGAAAGCGGAGCAAACGAAGTCGCAGTCAACGACGAAGATCAACGAGAAAACGCAGGGCTGTGGTTAACAGTGGGAAAATTCCCGGGTTGGCCCATTTAGACGATGATGAAGATGCAACGAGCAGAACTTCGATTGGAAGTGAAAGTGATCTAAGTGAAGATTCGGAATTCGATGGTGGATCTATTGCCTACAGCTTCTCCACTGGTGATTCTGATGACAATTCAACGAGTGACGATGATGACAGTGATATCGGACTCGACTCTGATGACTCTAATTCTGAAGAGTCCAATTCCAATTCAGATGATGATGATAGCCTCAGCTCCTCCAGCTCTCGACCTGGTGTCAAAAGAAAAAGTAGCGGAAAAGCAGGTGGGAATAGCAAATCGAAAAGAGGCCGCTCCTCCTCCGCCCTCCTCAAAACTAGCAACAAAAGGAAGGGCAAAGGGAAGAAAAGCAAAAAAAGTGATAGTAAAACCAGGAAAGGTCGTCGCATCAGCAGTCGAAGAAAAACAAGGGCCGGCAGTAAAAATGCAGAAAGGTCCAAGAAAGACTCCGGGGACAAGGAAAATGATAGTGACAATGAGAATGACCATTTGAGTGCGGATAGTGATAGTGGCGAAATAAATAAGAAAAGAGGCAAAAAGCGAAAACTCAGAAATAGAGGCCAAGACCGGGAAGGCGGAAGGAAACTCCGACCTAAAAGGAATTGTGCGCCGATTCCTGGAAAAGGAAAACTTAAGGATATCTCTGGAGAAAGTAAGTCAAATTCTTTTCTAATTTTCAACTTTAGTTTGCACCCATATCTGACATTGCCAGCTACAACAATTTCATAAGAAATAGCGTCAGACACCGGATTGTATACCCACAGAGAAAGATTGGTAAAACGGAAAGAATACACGTGTAAAAATGTAGAAACGAAAACAAGACGATATTTAGGGTAATGATCTGAAGTTCATTCACGTTTCAAATGCAAAGACTACATTTAAAAATCAATAAGTATATGTATATAACCATATCATTAGTCAACGTTCCAAACAATCAGATAAGAACCATTTAGCATTTCCTTCAGCACTTGCAATATGCAATTGGTTACTAGATATATTGAAATCTTCTATTTGCTAATACAAATGACGCATGAATAATGTTAGATGAAGAATTGTACTGCAGTGAAAGATATTATTTACTTTTGTAACTGATAAGATAAAAAAGGTTTTTAAAATAGAGATAAAGAGGGTTGATAGTCTGATGTAGCTAATTATTTACTCGTGGATATCCTACAAGTCAATATAGGAGTAGCGATGATGTGAGTGGGGTCAGTGGGTTGTATAGTTGACTCAGCATGACGATAGGAAGGATAAAGGATGAGATCCCTGAGCTAATAAGGGTACTTTGTAATCTTCTGTTAACTAGAGCTAACTACTGACGCAATCAATAATTGTATGCTGAGGCAGATGAGATAATGAAAGCACACTGATGAAATGGGACATAATTTTTAGTGTAGATATGCGTAGCTCGCACAATTCTCCGCCCTTCTTCATTAGCCATTGGCGTTTAATCTCATTTAGTGTTTCTACGAAGACACACTATACACTACTCCTGACAACATTTATTTACGTGCACGCTATACAAGAAGAGGCTAGTTTCCAAAGGGAAGTCGCTTCTGACTACTACTACAAGTGCTAGGAGACAGACGACGGACGCACCGCACTGACAATAATCTATCAAGTCGGCAGAAATAGAATCTTTATATTTGTGGAAAAGTCGGGAAAGGTGTGTTCATTGAGGCTGAGAAAAGTTTATTGAACGTGATTCATGTGGGAGTCGTGAAGAGTATTTCCTGGAATTTTCATTCTATTAGATTAGCTGATAGAAAGTAGAGGAGATTACATGTCCATCTGTAGTAGAGCAGGGACATAAAGCTTTTGTAGTGTAATGTTGTGGAGATAGGACATTAGTGTGTGTGGAAGTGCACTAGAAAGGGCTAATGCAAGTCTGCACTATTGAATTTTGTTGGTTCAATTCACGGACAATTCACCGGCTGTGCTGAACGAATCCAGGGTAAAGTGAGAGGTTGCTGGAAAGGAGCTGGAGAGAGAGAGAGAGACAGAGAGAGAATTGAAATCGTGAGAGACCAGCCCAAAAAGCGGGCGGGTGGCGGAGTGTGCGTATTTCCAGTGTTTTGCAATTGTGGCTGGGCGAAGTTCCCTGGCATTAGTATGTGATGTTGGTGGGAGCGAGGAGGTTAGTTATTTATTGGATGTTTCTCGCTAAAATCCAATATCTTAGTTATTCCACCACACGCGTCTATTCCTTAAGACTCTCCTTCTCCAGCTCTTTCTCTTCCTTTCTCGATAGCAAGCTACTTTCCACTTCTGCTGTCCAGTAGTCCAGCTGACTAAAAGTAAATGGGGCTAAGTAAACTAACTATTAAAAGATGATGGAATGTAAATTATGTAGACTTTTCCGTCTGAGTTCTTGTGTAATATCTCCAGTCACCAATATTACCGCCCATTTTCCATCCTGTCTATCCACAATGCTATTAAGTGTCAATCTCCTTGGTTCAGTTGTCGTGTATACAGGACTTCCGTGAGGGAATCTATAGAGAAACAATGATGCATTGTATTCTAATGTAGATGTGTATTTGTCACACAATACTCTATGTAAATAATACGTCCGTATTGCATATATATATATAGAAAATAATAATAATAGTTATTTTATGCTCTGACTGATATATTGACAAGAGATTGCATTAGGTTACATTATCATGTAATCATGATGATATGGACATGTAGTAAAGCGCATATGGAATTCCCTTGAAAATATTCTATCGTTAGCTAGTGCCGAGATATCACATGTGAAATAGTGTACGGTGCGGTAGGATATTTTCCGTGTTTATATATGCGTAGTTATCTAATGTATGGTTATGGTTAGTAAATAAATTAATATAAAAAGGCGAAGGTAGCGTTTAGGTTTTAGTTGGAGCAGTTGCGTTGTGTATCTACACGAAGGCGGACGGACGAAGAGTTAGTGTAGCATAGCTCAGACACGTTTCACTCATTGTAAGCCTTTAAAAACTGGATCCTCGTGTCGTTTCGTGTCTTTCTCACAGTTCCTTTATCGGTTCCTCTGTTACATATTATTTATTTGCATTAGCCAGGGAGTTATATACTAATAGACTCCTCCAGAGAGTTGCTACATGGAAGAAAAGCAACAAGCGCCTGTCTTTCTAGCTATTCTCTTCTGATATTCCATTTAGTTTCTCTGTTGTGCTCCTGATAATATTGAGCTGTGTCTGTGTCCTCGCTGAATTTTGGATAACTAGGACAAGTTTAGCACTCTACGGAGTTAGTTATACACTTGTCGTTCCTATTCCAGCAGCACAACTCTTTTCCGTTTCAACAGCACTCTTTTTCCGCTCAGTTCATCATCAGCTGGAAATATGGCTCAACTTTTCCAATTCAAACCAATTCTTTACAATCATCATCATATTCCTTTGATTTCTACACATTTCCTCCAATGGACTTAGCAGATAGCTCTCAATTTTCTCTATGTTTTTATTGCGTGCTTATAATATTTATATTATTCGCACTCGTGTCCTGAAGTGCGCTATGGTGTCAACTTACTATCGAAAATTATTATCAGTCATTGAAAGGAGAGAAGATATGAAAGAAAATCTGTTTGTCTGTGATATGGACATGGACGTGAAGGATTCGAGCTAAATCAACCTAGTTGTGTCTGTGTATGTTGTGATGTGACGTGACGCTTCAGCGCAAGCTCTGTTCCTAGCAGCCTTCCAAGCATATTATATGGAAAGAGTCTACAAGGCTCTTGTGGCTTATTTAAAAACATTTTTGTTTACCTATTCTAAATCATTCTTTACTTCCACTACCACTGTAAAATCCAACCTACAATATAACAATCAACTCATTTATTCAGGCAACAACCAACACACCAAATGCGAACCTTTACCTAGAGGTAATCATCTAATACAATAAACATCTCTCAAAAACTGCACATTCAGCAATAAGCATTTTTATACTCCTATAAGTTCTATATTATATTTATCTTAGACTATAATATGAGGCTCATCTCTAGCATATACGGAGTGAGTGAGATACATGAATAAATTAACTTTGCATAAACCATAAATAAGTATGAAAATGTGTGCAAGTGATAAATGCTGCAATGCAATTCAGAGTTCGAATTCAACTGAAGGCCATTTGTGGTCACTCTCTATACATATAATATATATAATAGCATGATTCCTTACTATATCCAATTGACAGTTTATATTTCTTCTAATGGTCAAATCAACATTCTATTCTATGCCCTCCATCCCTTCTTCTTTAGATTTACGCTATCCTTTCATGTATTTTTCAAATGCATAATGCTATTATGCATGAATTGGGAAAAAACTAATCTTATTTGTCTTCTATGGCTACACTGTATATGAGGATGGGAAAAGGAGATGGAAGAGAATTACTGAAATAGTCTTTAGCCTACGGCGTTCGTTTTGCATTAATATTATTATTACGAGGATAATAGCGCCACAGTAAAGCACTAAAGAATGTATATCCACTTAGACTGGGGAGGTTATTGCGTACTACTTTGTATAGAAAAGATATTATTGTGTGCATGCATGCAATGTTACACATTCTGTTCTAGATATTTTCCACAGATAAGGGAAATTAAAATATGCCTACGTGTCTATTGTCTACTACAATGTTTGGATATTATAAAAGCGACCCAAACCAAACGCGCATTCCCTAATTGCGTTTTTTAAGGCATTTACATTGCTAATAGAGGAGAAAATCTGCAAAAAGGTATTTTTATCTCGTCTTAAAGCAATGTCATCAGTTCATTCATCTAAAGCTGGGTGAATATGATCTGCGTAACGCTGTTTTCCTACGGAGAGTATAGTCAGATTGAAATTAAGAGTTCTTTTACTTTTTGTATTATATAGGGATATAGTATATAGGTATATTATTTATCTGAAGTGCATTGCATGAGCTGAGTATATGTTCCTGCATCATCATGTCATGAAAATATTTTATGCTTTCTTTAGCAGTTTGTGTGACACGAGAGAAAGCAATTTGGATACGGATATGCATAAGAAAAGGGATTCGCATAGTTTAAAGTGAGGCTATTTATTTATCTAGCGATCCACAGAACGATATAGAGAAATGCATTTTATCTCGAGAATTCGCCTGTCTCTTCTTTAGTTGAACTTTTTTCTGTGCAACTTCAACTTCAGCGAACCAACTTTTAGTTAGCAATTGGCAAAGCGACAAAAAAGTTGCGCCTTTCTGTATTTCTTCTTCTGCTGGAGGTTGAGCAGATGAACCTGCCGAGATCTTGTCTTCACCATCTCCTGGAGTCCCATTTTCTTATGTGCATACTATCTTCTCTATGTAGTCATTCTGCTCTACTCACAATCACTACGCACACTTGCTCGACACGACTCCATCCTCTACGCGTACATTCTCAACCATATATATATATAGTTCTAAAATAGATAAGCATTAAATAGGCATAGAGCACTTTTCTGTTATATATGAACTTGTAATAAGCAGTAGGCATTTGCACACGACAGAAACGTCCGTTTAATATATAAGGATTATTATTAACACTTTGCATCTGTCTCACTCTGTCTGTGTGCATACCAGATAGCATCTGTGAAAACAAAGACAGTTTACTTTGCTCTTGTTCCTTTCGATTTACGCATTGTGCATTCAAGCATGAAATACTGCATAGTGTGTGTCTGTCTGTGCCTGTGCGTATGTGGTACAGTTTCATCCAAGCACATATTATTTGCGTTAATGGTTAATGTACCTACCGTAAAACTCAAAATAGTTTTCTTCATTATTCCGCCTTGCGGTGTTATATGATAAAAAAGATTTTCTTAAACAATAGTTACTTCAATTATAATTAGTCAAAATGAAAGTCTTGTCTCAACAACTAATCAAGGGTTGCATATATAATCCTGTCATGATTTCCCAACGCCTCTCCTACTATTGATGATATTGATTATAATATTTTAAAACTTGGGTTTTAATGGACACTTTAAATGAGTATTGCCTACAGTTATTACTCTTATTACTTTTCCAAGAATAAAATTAGCTGATATGATAATATGGCATGTGTCATTAGAAAGATCTGATAGGATTGGGTTTGCTTCTTTCCTTGGGGTCATGGCTGGATAACACCATTACACATTAGACCGCACCATGTTTAAGGCAGATACACTGAATGCAGGATGCAGCTTTATTTTATACTATCTGTTGATGCGATGGTTAGACGCAAGTGCGTGGTTGGGAAGGGATCTGTTCTACAGTTTTCAGACTTCGAATGAGTTAATTGAAGGGAACTAATGCTTTAATTTCTAAATCAAATCTGAGCGAATGTAAAACGAACTCAAATTACGGGGATGAGGTTCAGAATTATTTATTTGATGTAGTATGTGATTAGTATTTACAATTAAATGCAGCTTGGGTTGTAAATAAATAGTATGCAGATACCGTTGTGGTTTACAAGACCGACATTAATGTCAGTTTTGCGTTAAAGAAGATTTACTCATGTAATTCTTTCCTTACTATTTATAGACTTGAGCGAGCGGAATGCATACAACTTGTCTCACGTTGACCAGATTAGTAATGTCTTTACATTCTTATCTTGAAAATGAAAGATTTCTAAATCAGTGTCTTTGATTTTATTTCACATATAATTTTATTATGTTATTTTAGTATGGTTTGAATTTATTTATACCCCGTAAGTAATAAAATCTTAGTCTATTTAATTCCCTACATTGCCCCCTTAAAATTGTTTAGATGACAAAAATGTACTTGTAGGACCTAACAGGAAAAATGGGGAAAAATAAATTCGGTCTGTGTTTGACATCTGGTTTAATACCTGAGTTGGCTATTCACAACTTGGTGTTATTGCCGCTGACTGATTGAGGGATGAGTGATATTGATTTACCGTTTACTAATAATATAGTCTTAAGTTAACTATTATTGATTTATTGGCATTAGGTTAGAAAGCGGAATGATAATGTCGCGGAAAGAGATTGGGTGTGCTTTTCCTCATTTTTTGCTGATTAAATGCTACGCTTGTAAAATTATATTCAATTTGGAATAGTTGCGGCTATTATGAAAAAGTCCGTATCGTGGCTGACGACGTGACGACGTCTATGTATGTACTATGTAGAAGAGTCGGGAAAGCGCTTATGTAGGTTTTATCCAGGCAAAAACACTGCAGATTTGTGCAGTGTACACAGATTGATATCCGTGAGTCACCACTGGAATCAGGAATGTCTATAATAAATACAATCAATTTATCATAGAATTGATCGTTTTCCTTTTTTACTCCAAGAAAACTAAAATTACATCTAAAATACACACCAGGATATGATTAAAACTCACAAATGACAATACATATGTACTATTTCGAAAAGAAGCGAATGAAAATCGCATGAAAATCTTGTTATTTACTTTTTAATTTGTTCCAACTTTCATTCATCTCATGCTGCTCACATTGACTATATACAAACGGAAGGTTGACAGTTGACACGAAGCTGATCTATAGAATAATTTTATTGCTTCACAAGGCAGAAAAGATAATATAGGAGCCATGCATGTCACTAACTAGGTATTAGTAATGCGTTAAAATTTAAAGAGATCAAATTGCGCCTTTGTACCAAAAACGATAAAATTATTTTACTATTTCAACAATAACAAACTGTTTGGACTGTTCATAAAGACAGTGAATTTCTGCAGTGAATTCTATAGGTTGATCAACTTATCTGACACGCAAATATACCAAAACAAGGACAAAGTAGTTTTTCACCTACCCTATTTACCTGCATTATCAATTGTGTATTGTCTCTTGTCTCATATAGAAACAAAGGAGGTAATTAAATGCGTAATTTCTATCACCGCGAAATGTATAGCTGTATCGTCGGATTATTATAACCACTGGACAATACTATTAGTTGAAACGTAATCTCAAACTGAAATTGCATGAGCGTACTAGAGAACGAACATAAATAGCTAATTGGCTGGTCATTTTGAATAAGTAATGTTCTCATAACCATGAGCATTAACTGCTAATAGATTTGGAGTTTTGACTTCCCAATAATTACTATTGTAAACACAAGGCAAGAAAAGCAGTGGGCAATTTGTGGTTAACCTATCCTAACTACTGTAACGCTAAAGTGTAACATACGAAGGAGTACAGACGTAACGTAGACACATAAGAAAAATTATTATCTTGTCGTATATGGTTTAGTTAGAGAAGATAATGAGCTCCGCGTAATGAAATATTCAAGCTATGAATATATAAGGAAGAGAAGAAATTCGTCTGAAAAGCAATAAACACTGTTGTTCATACTTTGATAGTTTATTTAGTGCTATTCTATGAATAGTTGAGTAGTGAGCATCGAGAACGTGGAGTCCGTCGGTTCGCGGTCTCTTAAAAAGTACGAAACAACACAACTGGTTATAATATTATGCAATAAAATAGAGAGTTGACAAACGATACGGGCTTCAGACTACAGACATTTCATTACGTACTGCGTAGTACACATTAGTTTACTTAATTATTTGTTTTGTGACACTGTCAGTGGCATGTGGATTTTAAAATTACAACGATTCAACCAATAATTGGTGTTTACCATTTATGTTTAGCTTGATCATATGCCTTCAAATTGTAAGTGTACTTACTACATTCATCGATTCACTATTCACATGTATCATCAACACAATGAAAGTATTTATTGACCCCTTTTTTGTGTGACATAGGACTAAGGACACTTAAATTAATAGGATTTCGTCATGGTCGACTTTTTAACATCTATGGTATGATCATTAAGACTGCGATTGTGTCATTTTTGTCATGGCGGAGAATATTTTGTTGTATGACCAGTTTCTGTTTCTGTTTTAGAAATACGAGCAACAACTGTGTTCCATTGTTTCGTTTTAACATAAGTACAAAAACATTGACTCTCTCTTTTTTCATTTGGTTAGTAAAAGAGAAAATGTTCAGGGATGGGTTATGAACATGTGCTATAGTTAGTCAGATTGTGTGGGTGTATCGGTAATTCCATTAGTTAACGGATCATATAGTTAGATCATTTAGTTACAAGTAGTTTGATATTCTTGATATTGGGTAATTAATGTGTTTTATTGGAATGGTATTCTTAATTGTGTTGTTGATTTACTTGCAGGTGAAGACGAAGCAGTTGGTTCTTCAGGAGAGGAATGGATAATGAGGGGAGAACTAGGGAAGAAGAAGCGTCGTATAGTTTTCGGCGACGGATCTGATTTCCGTCGGCCAGGTTGGGAAGAAGAGCTTATCGACTTCAAGAAGAAATTGCGAATGCCATCAAAGCTCATTCGAGTTTCTAAGCCGTCCTCATTGTCTATGTCACCAGCAGGGACGGGCACTCAGTCTGCGTCTTCCTCTGTCGCTGGAGGTCCAACTTTTCCTCTTGCAAAAGATGACAAAGACTCCGCCACTCCTAAAACTGCCAAAGAGAATAAAATTCCAACGACTCCTGGAAAGGGAGACAAGAGTCAGGGAGGGAAGAACGATAAGACTCCAGAGAAAGATGACAAGAAGGACAAGGAGAAGAAGCCAAAAGGACGACCGCCGAAGAGTTCGACGGCTAGTCCGACACATTCTAATCCAGCAAGTAACTCAATTACCTCTGGTGCAACTGCAGTTCCCGGTGTTCAGACCGAACCCCCTGTTAGCACTACACCTTCGAAGGCGACGGGGAAAAGTCCTGCGAAAAGTGCAAAAGGAAGTCCTAAAGTTCAAATCAAATTGGAGAAAATCAAGTCTGATTCCGAAACAATGAGCGAGCCTGCCATTGAGCAGGCTGTGCAAAGAATGAGAGCGGCGACGAAGAGGGACAAAAGCGGAGGACCAAAGCCGCCTGCAATTGCCAAACTGGAAAAGGAAGACGCTGACAAAGTTTCCGATGTTGATGAGAGTGGCAAGGGAAAAAGTGATAAAGAGATACAAATGCTGCCGACACCGGGACCTGCTGCTACCAAATTCAACAAGAAAATGTCTATCAAGTCTGTTTTTGGCGTCGATTTACCCCTGGCAGCCAAGAAAACTCTCAGAAGAAACAAGTTTAAGAGTGGATTTGACTACATTCGCAAGAAAAAGAAGGCGGCTGTGCTGACTCCGGATGGATCCATTGCTCCTCCTCCTCCCAAGAGAGTCAAGGTGAGGACTTTTTCGGTGCATCCAATTTATTATGCCATTCTTGGATACATTTTGTTATGAGATGTGTGCGGAGGTACCTTTTACTCCTTAATTAATTTCATGTCCAACTGAGTTTAGTGAAAGTGATGCCTTGTGAAATTCATCTTTAATGTATAACTCAATATTACATTTACCATTTACCTACCTACCACTATCTTCAAAAGATTAGAATACGGAGAAAATATAAAGCTAGTCTTTACCAGCAAGAATAAAAACAGGTTTCTAATTATCAAAACCTATGCAGTAGGGAAGTAGGGAGTAAGAAAGAACAATTTATTGTCTGCTGTTTCTAAATTATGCAAAACAATTTCTATGAACTATATTCCTATTATCTCCCATTGAAATATCTTACTGTAATATTCTTGCATATAACCCTAGTTAAATAGTTGATTTGTCTGTACCACTAAATATTTCCATATTTAACTTCTTTACTTATGAATTTCATTCTTTCCCTTTCCGTTACTGGGGATTGGAATTTTCAAACGTAAGTTTCAAGTATGCTCTTCTATGTGTACTGTCACTGTCAATGTTACTGTCTGTGAATGTTGTCCTATTTTACAGTTACTATTTGTATATATTGATTTAACTGTTGTTGGTCCTGTATGGTTGTACCTTTTCTGTTTTTGTGAATGTTTGTTTTTTTGTGTTTATTATAAATATATCGTTAGCACAAATGTTTTTTGTCAGGAATAAATTGATTGTGCACAGACTGATTTTTTATGTAATGAGTGAAAGCTTGACGAAACTCCAATTAAGTTATAGCTGAGATGATGATGTGTGATAGGGTATTAAGATGCTTTAACAGATTAGTTTTGTCATGGAATAGTGCACAGACTAGTGTATTTACTGCTAGATAAGAATTAGCGTCAGTGGCTTTGATTTATGCGAAAGTGAAAGCCAAAAAACTGTCCACGAAAAGAAAGGGAAGAAAGGATTCGACGGGTTTTGTGCATTGAAACGAATGATGATTTCCTATTTGTTGCCTGTTAAAGACTGCTGTTGAGAAGAACATGAACGTGGAAGATATTCAAGTGGAGATGCGAGGGTGGGTGCTAAACAAGGGACTAGGGGAAACTGCTCTGCATCGAGCAGCTCGTCTCGGTTACCCAGATGTTGCCGCCTATTGCCTGGAACATGACGTTTGCTCACCAAATTGTAAGGATAATGCTGGCTACAGTCCACTTCACGAAACTTGCATCAAAGGGAATTTAGAAGTGGCCAAAGTTCTCCTTTCTTACGGGGCCAATCCTTCTCAAGCTGCTCCCGGTGGAATTCGGTAACTTCATTTATCCGCTCTAATTGGTTCTATTGCCCCAATTCAATTAATACAATAATTTTCGAGCATTTTTCAAGAAGTAATGAAATGAAATGTTGGAATGATTACAGTCCGCTACACGAAGCTTGTGAGAATGGACATGTGGAACTAGTCAGACTGATAATTTCTTATGGAGCGGATCCGCTACTTGCAACTTACGCTGGCCAAACGCCGCTGGAACTGGCGGAAAATCACCGTAGTGTAAAACTTTTGCTAGAACAACATATCAACGATGTTCAAGGGAAAGAAGAGAAGCCTTGGGAATTCCGTGGCTCTGGGTCATGGGCAGAAGCACCATTTGACAACGGATACGATGTAACTGCTGATCCCCCTGAAGAAGATAATGATAATGAAGATATAGATGGTTTCGAATTTGAAAGTAGCGAAAATCCTCTTCCACTATTGTACAAGCTTAAGGTTTGTAATTAATTTACAAAATTGTTCATTCCACATTTTATACATAAATTAAATCGGATTTTAATATCGGTTTGTTTTTGTTTACAGGGTGAATCGCCTGATTATATTCTACTTCAAGACCTTTTGACTTATGTGAGTCAGCCTCGAGAGCGATTTATGAAGAATCATCCCACGGCTGAGATAGTAGAACTGAACTCAAATGATTTCCTAGAGCAAGCCCAATGCTGTCATCTCCTCGGAGAGAAATTCAATTTGAACTCTTCATCGGATCTCCTGACTCTAGTGAAATACGACGATAGAGTGAAGAAAATGCTTAATATTGAAAGCTGTATCATAAAGTAACTTAGTTAACTGTGCTAACCTTTGTAAGCCAACTTTCGGTACATAATAATAATAATATGTATATTAATAACAAATACCTATACGCAAATGTAATTCTAAGTAAATAGATCTAAGTAGTTGTGTAGTACTTACAATTAGTTATTTAGAGTTGCTATTATTTACATGATGTGTTTATTCCTAATGGTAATTGTAAGTTAACTCGCTTAGGTGTTTACTGAGCTGCGGAAGTTTTTATCAGCGGTGCGTGATGGGAAGCGAATTTTGCATGTTAGCAATGTATTTATTTGTAAATATTTTCAAGGAATCAATCCATCGATGATGTTACTTTAATTAAGTGTCGTAATTAGGTATTTTATTAAAGCTATTCCTTACAATTTATAGATTATAGATATCAATGTGATTTCTGTTGTTATAAGTAAGATGTTATTTTATCAATATATGAAGATGCTCAGGGATTATTTTCTTGTTGGAAAGGACTATTAGTGAAAATATCTGCAAGGATATTAATTGTTCATTATTTAATAATCAAATTGTTATACGTATATGTAAACTATTTACCTAATTAATTAAGGATAAGTGCATATGTGATTATTTTCACTTTGTTCATTATGTACAATATTTCTCTGATAAATTATTGTTATTTATTTGTAGTATATATATTATGTAGTAGTCTTAATAATACGATTGTATCATATTATATAATCATTAATTCTTATAATATGATTAGTAGGATTTAGATTTGTTTATAGGTAATTTGCCCAACTCATATTCATATAATAACAAATAATATGATAGAATAATAGTATTAAGGAATGGTCGACATTCGAAACATCGTTATGGAATAGAAATTCTCTTTGACAAGGAAATGTGTAGATTTTTACCGGAGGCTACGACTTACTCTAATTCACATTTATTGAGAGGGAACTGTATATAGTAAACGATTAGTAAACCTATACAATTATAATTGAGTACTGAATTTTATTTAAGGAAAAATGTAAAAGCAAAAACCTATCCTTACCTATTACCTATTAGTGAATCTTCTCTAGTTCAAAGATTTAATATACATAGATGAGTGTGGCACATACAATAGATGACGGTGGTTCGGTACGGCTTTGCTGGTACTACTAGTTGCATAGCATTCTAATTTACGTAAAGTCTTCTCTACTAAAATTAATCTAACTAGCGTTTTAGGGATAAGAAAGCAAAAGTAACCTTCGTAATTGACGAATTGTTGCAAAGGTTCATGATAATCGGATTTAGTGTTCGTAGGCAAACATAAATACAGATAAATGCTACGTTACAATACATCTACGATACGATATTATGATCCAATGCGTACATATAATTAACTATACCTACCTACTAATGTATTGTGTATATGTAATGTAGTTATCCTATATCCGTGCAGTATATGTAGATTTGAATTCGATCTTGAGAGCATCATTGATAATATTATGAGATTTTACTAATCTTGAATAAGTATTAAGAATTATAACTGTGAGCAACTTGTTGTGTGAACTGCACCAAGTATGTTTTGTGCAATAAATTATCAAATCAATATTCTGCCCCGTTCTAACTCTCATTTTCTACTTGCTTTGCATGTTGTTTTTTTATTATAGATTATTATAAACAATAGAGTCAGGTCACATTTAATTGTTTTCGCCTATAACTTTCATTTCCTAATATGTATATAGATATTTTTCTATTCTTCACATTTAGTTAGGTATTTCACAATTGTGCAACCACAATCAGCCTGTCACAATTCAAAAGTAGGCTAGAATCAATTATGTATGTTTGTTCTGTGTCTGCTCCTCCTTAAAAATGTTTGGTTTTCATTGCCCTCAAATTCATATAATTATTATATGGCTCAGTGTAATTTTCTTCCTAATGAATATTTGGGTTTTCAAAAACTCACTTTTCTCTCCGGCTATCAAACTCAGTTTACAGCAGTGGAAAATGGAGCAGTACAAAAATTATTCTGCTCCTCGGAGGAATTTTACAGGAAATGGAAGCAGTGACCAGGATATACCAGATAAAATACGCATCGTTGTTAAATCTGTTTTAAAACAAGGCAACACTTGGGACAGATTAATTGTCGATGTCTCAGATCCAAATGAAAATTGGTAAAAATTATTTGATAAAGATTTCTTGAAATACTGTAGCTTTACAAGCGTGTGTCTAATTATCTAATGATTGTCATTGAAGGCCACGCAAAGAAGATGTTGATTTCGACAACGAGACTATGAAATGCAATTTACCAGATTTAGAGCCATGGGCTATCCACCCTAAGACGGAATTAAGAAAACCTGGAAAGAAATATGATTGCAGCAAAAACAAAGGAGATTTAATTTTCTCTACAGATAGTCTCAGTAACTTAGTTTTTAATGGCAAAACTTTGCGAAAGGATTGTTGCTATCATTCAGTTAGGTAAATAAATAAAGTTAAACTTCTAGAGTTTTTGACTATCTGTAGTATGTAATGTTAGTTGGCTAAAATTACATTTGTATGAAATGTTTTTTTACAAGTTCTCCTGACCCTTGTACACCAATAACTCAGAAGATAACAAAAATACCAATAAAGGAACAAAACTCATTGATAACTGTTAAGTGTAAAAATTCAGGCTCTTACAAGCAGACGTTTGCTTTAGTAAAGAAATACACGAAGAAGTTGAGACCGATTCTAAATACAAGCTACAATGTGATTATTTTGGGTTTGGAAGGAGTTTCACTGATGAATTTCATTCGTAATATGCCTCTGTCGTATGATTATCTGACAAAAATATTATCTGCAATTTCATTAAAAGGCTATTCGAAAATATCCGAAAGCACTTTTGCTAACTTGATAGCAATGCAAACAGGAGCGCATCCTACGGAAAAGGTTTTCGATCAATGTGAGGATTTCTATGATGAGTTCGACCGAATGGACGGATATCCATTTCTATTTGAAAAGCTTTCTTCCAAAGGCTACTACACAAGTTATTCTGATGATTATTTCAAGAAGAATGTGTTTCTAAGTCATTGTAACTACAAAAATCTATGGGAAAAGCAAAATCAGCTCCCCACTGACTATTTCCTATCCCATCTTGCTAAAGTTATGGAGAAAGATAATATTTCCCATTCCGTTTGTTACGGAAAAGAACCATCTTTATCTGTGTTCTTAGATCACATTGTGAAAATGGCTACCACTTTTAAAGACGATAGATACTTCCAATTCACATGGCAGCAAATGGTTTCTGGCTCTGATCAAGAGAGTCTCATAGTTTCAGATCAACTCTTGCTGAACACAATGACGTTTCTGCAGACAAAAGGACACTTTAATGATACGGTGTTTATTTTAATGAGCGACCAAGGTTTAAAGTCTGGAACACATCGAGATACGAAGCAAGGTCAATTAGAAAACCGCAATCCAATGGCACTTATTGTTCTCCCACCCACATTTTCCAGACGTTATGGTGTTGCAATGCGAAATCTGATTAAAAATTCAAATAAATTGACCACTCCATTTGATCTTCACGAAACAATTAAAAGTTTTACGGATTTGACGCGTATTGATGACAGCCTATTAAGAGTAAGAGTATGGGAAACAAAATTTCGGGGTGTGAGCTTATTTTTACCTTTTCCCGAATCCCGATCATGTGTAACTTCTGGGATACCTTTGCATCACTGCAATTGTAATGAGCGCATTCCATTTTTTGAAAACAACGAAATGACTATGGAATCAGCTTATTTTATGCTACGGAAAATTAACGAATTAAGAAATGGCAAACCTCAATGTTCGGAAATCAAAGGAAGTGCCATTTTGTCTGCTTTGAGGTTTAATTTAGATGGTAAAGAATCTTTCAAAGCTTATGAGTATGGAAAACCCCAAAATTCTAAAGTAGTGTCATATCAGCAAGACACAAAAGGTGTGGGCTTGCAGATTACATTAAAAACGAGGCCGTGCAACGTTGTATTCGAAGCTACTATTGTGAAGCTCTTTAATGGAGATTGGCTCTTATCAGATGAAATTTCAATCACAAGCGACATTTCCTCAATGTCCGGTATTACGAACTGCACCGGGATTCCTGATAAACTTGTTGGCTACTGTTGTTGTAAAACTTAAACTATGAATGTAATGAAAATTAAAATAAAATAAGCATTCTATGACATTTGAGACCCAGATATAGGCTTTAAAACACTGTAAAACAAAGAAACCTAAAATAAAAAATATTCGATTCTCATTTTCATTAGTGTTCTCATAAAACTGGTATTCTTTTTGAAAAAACTTTTCCCAATCCAGCAGTTAATATCAACTACAGATTCAACTGTTTGTACACATTGTAACAGACATGATATATTCCTAAAATTAAAGTATTTTTGTTTACTACCAATTCGTGAGATATTGTACAGAAAGTAGTTTGTAGCATAATTCGTTAGTAAAGAGTTTAGTACCTACATGTATGCAAAAGATTGCCATTGCAATAAATACATTCGAATACATAACTCCGTAATGTTTCATATCGGTTTTCGTTGTTCTCTATTCAAAGTTGTCGCAAATTCTCGTTCATACTGCATTGAGCACTAAAATATCAGATGCATTTTATTCCACACCATTACAGTATTTATAAATCCCCATTATCTGTATATATGCAAATAATGTACTATTGTTCTTCACTGAAAGTGAAGCAACATTATATTATATCCACTCTAAATGTCCAATAATTAGGGCCATTGATCACTGAACAGTTCGTTAATAGCAATAATTTGATTTTTCAATGTCGTACAAATACTAATTTACCACTACTACACACTTTAATAGACCTATTAAATAGCCACATCTTCCCATTGGATATACATGTGAAAATTCTATATAAATGTCCGAAAGTGTTGCTGGAATTTTCACAGAATTAATCGGAATCAGAGGAAAGAAGCATTAATTGCAGCAAGCATTCTTCAATAGTTTAAGAAAAATGGGAAGGTTCTTTCTATACGCGATATTTCTTATGATTGTTAAATTCGGTGAGTTGTTTCTTACATTTACTCATTCATTCCATTTTCACACTCTTTTTCAAGTCAATATTTGTTGTCCGTTTATGGTTTTCTTCAATAGGAATAATTGAGGCTGCTGAACCACAAATACTGATACGCGATAGATTGCTGATGGTTTTATGTGAGCAAGTGGAGGAATACATGCAAAATGGAACGTTTCCAGAGCCAATGAAGATAATTCCAGATAAACACAAAATCTGTAAGATATTTTGTATGTTAAAAAAAAAATTTCGTTCTCATTGGTGAGTTTTCGAATATAAAGTTCTCTCCTCCAGTTAGGGCCGGTGTTGAGCGATCTCAGAGTGGTACTGGGAGAATGGCGTCTATGGATAATTCAATGTCTGCAATGAGTGGAAGAACAGCCAGCAAATTTAGCCAAAAAGCTGGAAGGTCTTCCACAAACGATTTAAAATACGGATACAAGACAAATAGGAACAAACGTGAGTTAACTACCCTTCAGCAAGACTTTGAAGACTGTTCCAAGCCAGGAGCTAACTGTGTTTTGGATTTATGGGAAAATTGATAAGAACTAGGGATTTCATAAATATTTTGTAAAATGTATGATTTTTAATAAAAAGTATGGAACGAATATTGAATATTCATTTTCTTATTCCTACACCCATTCGATATATGTACCACACACCACACAAATAAAAATCATATCACACCATAAAACTTAGATTTTTACCCTTCTAGATTCTTTCAATTTTTGTATTTTCTTCTAAGCTGATAAAGTACAAATAATTTTTTTTTGTATTGATTGAATATATAGAGTACAATCTATACAAAATAATATTACACACATGATAAAGGCTCTGAAGCTAATTACAAAATGACTGGAGGAGATACATGTAAATAAGAAGTCCCCTAAAGGTTATTAGGGCTATATATCGAGAGGAATTTATTGTCTTTTGGCATTTATGTGAGATTAAGCATTAATGTAAACAACTGTTAAAACGAAGAACTAGAGTCATGACATGAAACATGCCGGAGAATTAGTAGTCAAACTAACTAACAAATTAAGAACGTTTAGAATTTGTTGATGCTTACTTAATTCATTCGTTATATTTTGATAGATACCAAGTATTATAGTGGGAACAGTATAATTGTACCTTGGGCGGATTTTAATTTTTCCTATATTTATCTTAGTCGTATTATTAACGCGATATAGGTATTAAAGCGTCTGATAGCTTACACCTATGTTCATTGATCAACTAATGAGCTATTGTTCTTTGAACTAAAGTTATGTATACTAAACAGTTATTACGCGCGTGCAAATCCTTGATGATTTAGCGAACTGCAAAGTTCTGCAAATCCAGGAATTTAATTGTTCAATGTCATAAAGATCTTACTAGATAATTACTTTAAGATTTAATAGATCTATTAAATTGACGTCTTTCCCAGTCTGCATGCATCTGAAAACTATAAAAACCGGGGAGCAAAGATTTTACATTCCACATCAATCGTCAGAGTTCCAGCAGCAAAATCCCTAGCGTAAACTTGGAATCATATTTTGATTAAAATGGAAAAATTCACTGTATATATGATATTTATTATGGCCTTAGAATTCGGTGAGATGTTCCTTTGCGTTTATCTGTTCAATTAACTTGCATACAATTTTACAAAATACTTACGCTCATTTGTTTTTGCTTTGAACAGGAATTGTCGCAGCTGAGCCAAAGGAGGTGCTAATAAGGGATCGACTAGTACTGGTTTTATGTGATCAAGTGGACGAATACCTAGCAAGTGGTTCCTTTCCAGCAGCAATTAAGAGCACGCCGGAAAAATACAAAAACTGTATGATTTGTTTTACTACTCATTCAACTATTACATGGTAAGCGATTCGGTTCCCATTGTTTAATTCTTGTTTTCATTAGTTAAAGCGGGTTCAGGTTCAGATACGGGAGGCGAGCAAGAGCTTGTTGGTGGTGGCAATGCTATGAATTCGGATGGAACGCTCAATGGAGACCCAAATGACCCAAAATTACCTAGTGGACGAAAAGTAAGCAAAACAGGCAGGACAACTGCAAATGGAATATGGACAGAACCGACTATGAAAAATGCAGAAAAGAATTCCAAGAAAAGCAAACGTGCAATCGCTACTAAGGATGAAGGCATGGAAGAAAATCCCAAAGGACATTGTCTCTTGGATTTAAATTAAGAACAGTGAATATATCTCATCATAAATGAATGTTGTATAATAAATCACTCTTATTTATTTTAATAAATATCATATCATGAACAAAAAATAAAGAACCGAATATTATTCCATCAAATCATTCCGAGTAGATTCCACGAAGGCCGGTTATAGTAAGACAAAATAATAAGATTATCAATAGTAAAACTATTATCAGAGTTAGGCCAGCTCCCATGAAAATTGGTCTTCTTTCTTCTAAATAGTTGCGAAACTAAAACCATCAAAAATTAAGTTTACGTGAAGATCGAAAAGTTATAATTTCAGAAAACGATTTGAAAATTACTTTAAAGTTTTACCAAAAAGAAATACGTAGCCAGGATGCATATTTTCCATGTCGGATGAACTTCTACATCAAACCTTAGCATGGAAATGGACTGTACACAACGTCTATAGTTCCAAACTTTTTTCTTATTGTATGTTCCTTCGAAAACCTACTAATTTACAACACCAAACATAAGCTAGGAATAATTGCCGTAAAGTATCGTTACATGCAAGAGGCTCATTTAGAAATATCATTTACTAAAGTGGCATAAAGTAATTCATCGTCCCAATCATAGAATTTCATAGTACAGTTCTTCTTGTTAACAAAACCACAGCGCGATACTGAAATATTCGTTCTCACACACATAATCCGCTCTTCTGATCTATTATAAATATGTAGAGTTATGTTACAATCTTGAACTTGTCGTATTCTGCCTATTATTCGTTCCTCTATGTTCCTTATTTCTATATCCTAGAGAATCAATAAGTATTTGCATTTTTTATCGCTTTTGAATGAAAAAAGAAGATAATTTAGTATTTTTAACAATTTTATGCATACATTCCCAAAGAATACGGCACCAAAGAAAAAATTGATGCATGTTAAGGGTCGATGAATGGAAAATATGGTCCTTCCGCTGTAATCGTAGCATTTAATCAAGAAACTATCCAAATGGACAAATTGAGACAGTCCTAGGCCTTTCTCTTCTCCTCCCATTAAAATGTTATAATGCTTGCTATTTATTTCGAACCTCAAAGTGTTATTTACCGAAGGGTGGGGCAGTTCTCCTGGAGCCCGGACACGGTAAGGAATCATACCTGGAAAATTACATCCATATGTAACCAAACGTAAGTTGAAAATGAAATATTTACATTTCAAACGCACATTTTACTACAAAGTGATAAATCTATGAATTTACATTACTTCTTGGAGGTTTTTTCTGTAGTGCGGAGTGATGAATGAAGATTTCATAGAGCCCAAAGAAAAATTGTAATTCAAAAGGGCAATCTTTAAAGACTTCTGCTGGTGTCTCTACATAATTTAATCATTTTATTTTTACCAATATGTATTTTACATTGAAATTCATGAAATAATCTGAAACTGAAATTACTTCTTTTCGGAAGACTTCTATCAATATGCCTGGTAATTCTACCGATGCCAAGAAAGTCGGCTCTGGCGGAAGCATTGCTTTGTTGAGTGAGAATTGTATTAGTAGGACTGATGCTAGTTGCAGAACTAGTCATTAATGGACGAGGAGCTATGGATGGACCAGAGGTTGTTGATGGACGAGGGATTATTGATGAACGAGAAGGAGCTGTTGATAATGCAAAATCCGATGATGGTGGGGTCATCACCACCTGGATAAATTTAGTCGTTTTCCTATCAAACGTATTTTTAGTTTTCGTAGTTTCGGGAATAGCTTTAATATTTCCTGGTTGAGCATTTTCCTTCGGTGTAAGAAAATTAATTTGTCTAAGAACCCTGCCCGCAATTAATCCTTGCTCTTCATCCGTTAGTGTATTAACCGAAACGGCTGTGATCCGAGGTTTAAGGGATTCGTCATCTTCATCATCCATTACACTTTCAAATATTTTTTTTAATATTTCGCAACACTAATTAATTTTTGTTCCTCATCTTCTGCAAAAATATTGTTGATGAATCTCAATGTCAACACTTACATCAAAAAATTGATTCAAATCTCGTAAATGGTTCTTCCGACAAATTATTATTATTATTATGCATTATTCTGTAATGATCATGCGATTTAGACGATATCACCCATGAGTCCCCATGGCGTTCACTCAGAATATATGAATTTAAGACGCGCGTGCATACACTAAAACTAAATCTTTCCTTTTATGACCGTCTCACGACCGTCTACATGATTATGAACTACGTAGTTTAAATTCCTTTAAACAAATGAGATTGAATTACCTTAAAAATAAATGTTGATAATCTAATGGCATAATATTGTGACTATTAAAAAGTTAATGCCTTCAATAATGCAATAAATATCACATTTCAATCACAATGCACAATTAAATTATATCCAACGCGTTACATGAATGCCAAGGTCTTAATTAAATCAACTAAATTGCATGTAGTGCATTACCTCAAGGAATTTAAATTGAAGAATAAATGTCTTTTATTGTTAACCTGGATAATTAACTGTGATCCGATGAAAATCATTTACGTTCCATTTTACGAGAATTTTTGAATAAAAAGAAGGAAAATGATCCTGAACCATTCCATAGTCAATCCAACTATCGTACAATTTCAATATGAAGTCAACACTAGTAATCATCTTTTCTACTGCTACAGTTTTCTTATGCAGTAAGCGTAATAAATCCCATTCCATACCACTAAACTGGGGATTTCAATGAATTCTTAATAATTTTTCATTTTCTTTTATAACCAACAGGTCAATATATAACATCAACTTCGGCGTTAACGTACAATGGAGAGTACGATGTAGCAGGTAAAAGAAACTCACTGTGTACATGAAATATTTGAATTGTTTTAAATTATTGGATTCCATTTTATTTTGTCGTCTTTTAGCTAAGGATATGGTATACCTCTGTAAGCTGATCAAGGAATATAAGAAAACTGGAGTTAAGCCTGTTGTAGCGGACGTTACACCACCGATGCCTCGAGAAACCTATCTGAATGACAAAACTAAGTGCTGGAAATTCCAATGGAACGCTTGCAGTAAGAACCAGTTGTCGTTTTTCATTCAGAAAATATAAATGACAATAATATAACTACGGGTTTCAAAACAATAATGTGTATATTTTTGAACATAGGCCCCACTGAAGTAGGGAAACCAAAACCCTGTGGATGGTAAACTCACCATTTGCTTTTAAACGATAATTGACATAAACTAATAATAATTAGAACTGTCTAAACAATGATTTTTAATTAGGTATCAAATGATGGCAGACCCTGATCCATCGATGTGCGCATAATTTTTTCAAAATGCAAAAACCCGATTTTCTTCAAATCCTACTCTGCACTTTACAACATTTTTACCGAATATATATAAGGCTGTTCGTTTATATAAAGTCATTATTTATTCATTTACAACTTTGTATTACAAATAACGTGTAGTAGAAGATACAAATAACAAATTCAAAAAGATAAATATGGATGTTTCAATAAAATTCGTTAAAAACATTTGTAGAAAACAATTTAATTAGAGCATCAATTTATTGAAACAGGGCGTACATAACAGAATTAAGTACACATGGACATAACAACGTGAGAGAGATAATGATTGTGCTTTGCATTGAATAGATTATTATAACCATTTTGTGCTCATAAAAAACATGAACAATAAGTACGATATTGGTTTCACATAGTCGGAGTAATAAGAAGACTGTTTTAGGGCTATTGCTACCATTATTATGCTACTGTCTAACGAGCTAATAATTCCTCAGTAGTAAAAATATGTACATTTAATAAATTAACTCCAAAACAAAGCATTAACGATGAAAATAACAAAAATGTTTGTATTTCCTAAAGGCACATTACTAATAGAAAGATGTCTATTTGATTGCCTATAACATAATTCGTGTATGAATAATAATTCCTGCTTTTTACTCTCACTCACTGATCAATTGCCATTTGATTAGAAACTTTAACATACTGTCTGAAGTAGACAAAAACTGGTCATTTCTGATTGAATTCTATTTACAAAATTTGTATGTACCCTACTGGAAACCGATTTAAAATAATATATACCTGTCTATCCTATACATTTCCTGTTATATATAAAGTTATGGTACTGTAAAAGTGATTGAGCAACCAAGAGAGCCACAATGATGCTACTATTTTAATTGTGTAAGTATTAGGTTTCCATTTTAAGGGTATATTATAATAATAACATTTTCACGGAGTGACTGGACACTTACGTACATGTACAGTGTAACCGATAATAAATAAAAACATTGTGAGCCGTAACTTTAGTCAGGTCACAACACAACCCCTTCGATTTTTGTATTGCATCGTATCCGAACTACCTACCGAACTACCTTTTACATCTAAATATTTTCCAATCTTCCATAGCTTGTAACAGAAACTTGTGCAAAGTTCCTTTGTTTACCTAAGGATTAGGTAAAAAGCATGAAAATCTTTTATAATTTAGAATCGAATAGCTTTTCTAAACGCGTTTTGAACTGTAACCAGAAGGTAATAATAACATTGCTACATTGATTTAGTTGTAAATCAAATATAGAAAATTTTTTGTTAACATTTTTCACCATATCAGTCCATACTAGTCATTTGTATTCATTATCGCTGTAAAAATACTTGTTTATAGTTTACTAAGCTGGCTAACTGTATAATATGTATGAGTATAAACTGTACAACTACCACATCTTTCGTAACATGACCATGGGAAACATTGGTTGGCATTGTTGGAATCCCATATGTGGTGGCAAACTGCTGGGTCCTGGGTTAGACAACGACACAGGACCATTGTTAGCACCGCAAATGTCGGAGACTTGCTTTAGATGCACAAGTTTATAATGAGCATAGGCCAAGAATGAAGCTATTAAAATAGCTACCAAAGTTGCCATTCCAAGTCCAAAGAAGACAATTCCGAAGCCAACGCGTGGCAGACAAATTCCGTAAACGAGTTCTTCAGGATTTGTCATTTTTCCTCGCATGATAACTGTTTGTGGTGTGTTTGATGTTGTGGCATTTAGGGCAAAGTCGAGGTCGGCTTGGGAAACAACACGGAAAGCTCCTTGAACACCAATCACATCAGAATTTGAGCCCACGGAACGCCGGAAACGTAAACGACGAGGTCCCTTAGGGAAGGGCATAACTTGCTCGTTCCTTGGGATTTCCCCTTGACGAGATTCCATGGGATCTCCTGAGAAATATTTATATTCGATTGATTAAAAATTAGACCAATTACAATTTCCGATCGAAATATTCCGCCATTTTATCAATGATTACCCTTAAGAGCCTGAGAACTTGGAGCTGGTTCTCCAGGTGAGCTAAGTTCTCCAGATTTTTTGTCAATAGCAATATCCAGACCTTCATCGTTTTTAGGCTCAGGTCTCATCAGCATGTTTTGAACTCTTTGTGCATGATGACGGTGTTGTTGTTGAATGAATTGTGGATCTGGGGGTCCTTGAGCTCCAACCGTGTGCTGAATAGTTCCAGTGAATCTTTGTGGGAATAATGGCATGGGCTGTTGTCCAGGAAGAGGAGG